>JAAAWM010012013.1:0-144682 GCA_036873465.1 Thinopyrum obtusiflorum
GATTGCATGCCTCCTATTTATGATGATTATATTGATGAAAGTGGATTTGGAGATGTCATGACTTTATTTAGTGATGAATCTACTATTTTGGAAGAGGTTTCAATTGATTATGATGAGAACAAAGTTGCTATTTATGATGATTATGGTGATGACATGTATGCTATAAAGAATAATGATAACCATGAAACTTGTCATCATGATTTTTATTTTCAATTGGATTATGCAAATCAAATATCTCATGATAGTTACTTTGTTGAGTTTGCTCCCACTACTATTCATGAGAATAAATTTGCTTATGTGGAGAGTAATAAAACTTTTATGCATGTGGATCATGAAAAGAATGATTTATGTGATAGCTATATTGCTGAATTCATTCATGATGCTACTTAAAATTATTATGAGAGTGGAACTTATGCTTGTAGGAATTGCAATAATATCAAGTTTCCTGTCTATGTGTTGAAAGTCTTGAAGCTATGCTTATTTTGCCTTCCTATGCTAGTTGATTCTTGTTCTCATAAATTGTTTGCTCACAAAATCCCTATGTATAGGAAGAGGGTTAGACTTAAATGTGTTAGTCATATGTTTCATGATGCTCTATTTGTGTTTCAATTCATATCTTTTATGTGAGCATCATTGAAATCATCATGCCTAGCTAAAAGGCATTAAGGGGGGGGGGGGGGGGGGGGGGGGGGGGGGGGGGGGGGGGGGGGGGGGGGGGGGGGGGGGGGGGGGGGGGGGGGGGGGGGGGGGGGGGGGGGGGGGGGGGGGGGGGGGGGGGGTGGTTATGCTACTGTAGTAATCATGTTTTATTACTTTTGTTTCAATAAAGTGCCAAGTAGAGCCTTTGGGATAGTGTGGATGATTGTTGACTTAAATCTGTGCAAAAACAGAAACTTTTGCGCTCAGTCCAGGAATTTTGAAAATTCACTGGAACGTGATTTTGATCTGAATTTTTTACAGGTGATAGATATACAAATTCTCCATGTTGTCCTAATTTTTAAGAATTTTTGGAGTAGCAGAAGTATGGTTGGAGTACAGATTACTACAGACTATTCTGTTTTTGACAGATTCCGTTTTCAATGCATAGTTTGCTTGTTTTCTAGTTTCTAGGGCTTATATTGCTCAATATAAATTGTGGAAATGATATGCTACAGTAGGCATTGTGTGGAAACAATTATGAATCATGTCTTTGACAGTACCAAACTGAAATGGTTTGCTCTTTATCATACTAACCTATCTCACGAAGTTCCGTTAAGTTTTGTGTGATTGAAGTTTTCAAGTTTTGGGTGAGATATCGATACGAGGAGAATAAGGAGTGAGAAGACCCTAAGCTTGGGGATTCCCAAAGCACCCCAAGGTAATATTCAAGGAAGATCCAAACAACTAAGCTTGGGGATGCCCCGGAAGGCATCCCCTCTTTCGTCTCCAACATTATCGGTAACCTCACTTGGAGCTACATTTTTATTCATCACATGATATGAGTTTTGCTTGGAGCGTCATTTTATTTTGCTAGGATTTGCTTTCTGTTATTTAAATAATGGTTTGCATCTTTTAATTCAATAAAAATGTCAAGTATAGCCTTTGTCATGCTTATTTTGCAAGTCTACTTGTTGCTGTTTGAAAACAGAAAGTTTATCGATGTTGCAAAAACTCCATAGAAAAGTCAGAATGTGATAAAATGTTGAATTTTTTTGCAAAATAAGATCTGATAAATTTTATACAGTGTGGTAAAATTTTCATAATTTTTTGAGTTAAATAAGTATTGATACTCTTGCATTCTTTACAGACTGTACTATTTTGGCAGATTGCTGTTATGTTTGCATTGCTTGCATATGTTTGCTTGTTTAATGATTCTATTTGAGGATAGGAGTATTAAATATGCAGAGGCATTTAGTATTCAATGTTGAATAATAATTTTAGTGATTTGCTACAGTAGAGAATGATAAGATTTTTGAATTGGTTTATACTAACTTATCTCACGAGTTCTTGTTGAGTTTTGTGTGGATGAAGTTTTTAAGATTAAGGGAAACCGTGATATAAAAGGAATTAAGGAGACACAAAAGCTCAAGTTTGGGGATGCCCAAGGCATCCCAAGATAATATTTCAAGAAGTCTCAAGCATCTAAGCTTGGGGATGCCCCGGTAGGCATCCCACCTTTCTTCTTCAACAATTATCGGTTAGTATCGGTTGAACCTAAGTTTTTGCTTCTTCACATGATGTGTGCTATTCTTGGAATGCCATTTTTTTTCTTGCAGTTTTAATAAAATACTTAGATCTGAAGGTTTTAAATAAGAGAGAGTCCTCACATAGCTATCTATTTACTTAACTACTTGAATGTCTTCACTTATATTTTTTTTGGAGTAGTTTGTCATTTACTCTCGTGCTTCACTTATATCCTATGAGTAAATTGTTGAATGAATTGAATATCATGAAGTTGAAATTATATCATGCCTAGTGGTAGCTTCACATTGGGTTTAGAAAGTGAAATCCTTTGAAGCTTGACAATCACAATATTGGTCATACAAGCATTTCTTGAATGATTACTATAAGGAAGAGAACTTTCACATGCAAATACACTATCTTGGAAATCTTTTGTGATTGTGAGCCCCCATCAAAATATTATATCCCAAAATTGTTGACATTGGACAATGAAGACAACGTAATGATTTATGTTTGTTCATATTCACATAGAAGTTATATTGTCATAGATCCTTCAACATGTGGTGCTTGCCCCCCATCTTTGCTAGCCAAAAATTCCGCACCAAGTAGAGATACTACTTGTGCATCCAAAAACCCTTAAACCCAAATCTTATTTTTAAGAGTCCACCATACCTACCTAAGGATTGAGCAAGATCCTTCAAGTAAGTTGTCATCGGTGCAATAAGGCAATAAAAATTGCTTCTAAAAGTGTTAGATCATTTAGTGTAAGAGAAAATTGAGCGTTGTACGAACTTGTGATGGCAAAGAATAAAAGCGACAGACTGCATAATAAAGGTTGCTATCATAAGGGGCAATATAACGTGACATTCTTTTGCACTAAGGGGTTGAGCATACAAACAAATAAGCGCATGGCAACCTCTGCTTCCCTCTGCGAAGGGCCTATCTTTTACTTTATGTATTTACTTTTATGCAAGAGTCAAAATGTTTCTCTATATTCCTTTTTATTTTTCTTCTTTGGCAAGCATCATGTGGTGAGGAAAGATCTAGGCACATATGTCCAGTTGAATATGGGTAGCATGAGTTATTATTGTTGACATCACCCTTGAGGTGAATACGTTGGGAGGCAAAACTATAAGCCCCTATCTTTCTATGTGTCCGGTTGAAACGTTTTGCTCATGTGTATGCGGTGAGTGTTAGCAATCATAGAAGACTATATGATGGTTGAGTATGTGGAGCTCTTACTTAGACTCTGTTGAATAATTTGAATTGCAATTGCTTGGTGACTGAGAACATAGGTTGTTGAGTTTCAAGAGAATTCATTGTTTGAACCTTAACATGTGAATTGGTTGCTACTTTAACATGAGAAGTTTTATAAGAAAGAACTGTTGTTATGATGTTAGGAAAAGTGATTGAAATTGTCATTGATCAAACTTGTGCACTTTGCTAGCATTCACACTTCATAAATTATTTCTTTTATCATTTACCTACTCGAGGACGAGTAGGAATTAAACTTGGGGATGCTGATACGTCTCCAACGTATCTATAATTTATGAAGTATTCATGTTGTTTTATTATCATTCTTGGATGTTTTACAGTCATTTTATAGCAACTTTATATAATTTTTTGGGACTAACCTATTGACCCAGTGCCTAGTGCCAGTTGCTGTTTTTTGCTTGTTTTTTACATCGCAGGAAATCAATATCATACGGAGTCCAAACACTGCGAAACTTTTTGTGGATTTTTTATGGACCAGAACACTTCCAATGGGCCAGAGCAGCACCTGGGGGGGTGCCCCGAGGGGGCACAATCCACCAGGGCGCGCCTGGGGGCCCAGGTGCGCCCAGGTGGGGTGTGCCCACCTCGGTGGCCTCCCGCACCCCTTCTTCACCCTACAAATTCCCAAATATTCCAAAAACCCTGGGGGTAGCCCTAGATCAGAAGTTCCGCCGCCGCAAGGCTCTATATCCACGAGTTCCAATCTAGACCTCATTCTGGCACCCTGCCGGAGGGGGAGATCATCACCGGTGGCCATCTTCATCATTCCGGCGACCACCACGATGAGGAGGGAGTAGTCCACCCTCGGGGCTGAGGGTTTGTACCAGTAGCTATGTGTTTAATCTCTCTCTCGTGTTCTTGAGATGGCACGATCTTGATGTATCATGTGCTTTGTTAATATAGTCGGATCATATGGTGTTTTCCCCTCTCTATCTTGTTGTGATGAATTGAGTTTTCCCTTTGAGATTTCGTTGTTATCGGATTGAATACTTTTATGGATTTGAGAACACTTAATATATGTCTTGCACATGAATACTCGTGGTGACAATGGGGTATCGTATTGATTCACTTGATATATGTTTTGGCACTCAACTCGCGGATTCCCGAGGTGACATTGGGGTAATCTATGCATAGGGGTTGATGCACGTTCTTGTCTTTAGTTTCTCCGGTAGAAATCTCGGGGCACTCTTTGAAGTTTTTCTGTTGGATTGAGTATTATGAATATGAATTTGCTTTGGTGTTATTTTAGTACGAACTCTAGGATTGATCGAACGGAAAGAATAGCTTTGTGTTATTTTAGTACAAACTCTTGAATAGATCGAACGGAAAGAATAGCTTTGAGGTGGTTTCGTACCCTACAAACAATTTATTCTTATGTTCTCCGCTAGATAGGAACTTTGGAGTGAGTCTTCATCGCACTTTGAGGGATGGTTATATGATCCAATTATATTAGCATTGTTGAGAGATTGCACTAGCGAAAGTACGGACCCTAGGACTTGTTTTCAAGCATTGCAATACCATTTGTGCTCCGTTTTATCAATTTCTACCTTGCTGTTTTTATTTATTCAGATTATAAAAATATATTTCTACCATCCATATTACACTTTTATCACCATCTCTTCGCCGAACTAGTGCACCTATACAATTTGCCATTGTATTGGGTATGTTGGGGACACAAGAGATTTCTTGTATTTGGTTGCAGGGTTGTTTGAGAGAGACCATCTTCATCCTACGCCTCCCACAGATTGATAAACCTTAGGTCATCAACTTGAGAGAAAATTGCTACTGTCCTACAAAACTCCGCGCTTGGAGGCCCAACACGAGTCTACAAGAATAAAGTTGCGTAGTAGACATCAAGCTCTTTTCTGGCGCCGTTGTCGGGGAGGTGAGTGCTTGAAGGTATATCTTTAGATCCTGCAATCGAATCTTTTAGTTTCTTGTTTTATCACTAGTTTGGTTTATAAAAGAAAACTACAAAAAATGGAATTGAGGTTGCATCATATTGTTCATCTTTATAATATCTTTCTTGAAAGTAATGGATCGGAAAATTGTGCTCAATTGCTAGAAGAAGAAGTAAATAAAATGTTTGGCACAAAGTATTTGAATGATGAGCATGATTGCAATGTTGTTTGTATGAATTCTTTGAATATCCATGATGCTAATGATATGCAAAACTACAAGCTTGGGGATGCTATGCTTGATGAAGATGATATTTTTACTCCCCCAAGTTTTGATGAGAAAAATTTGTATGATAATAGCATGCCTCCTATTTATGATGATTATATTGATGAAAGTGGATTTGGAGAGGTCATGACTTTGTTTAGTGATGATTCCACTATTTTGGATGAGGCTTCAATTGACTATGATAGCAAAGTTGCTATCTATGATGATTATGGTGATGACATGTATGCTATAAAGAATAATCATAACCATGAAACTTGTCATCATGATTTTAATTTTCACTCTCATGATAGTTATTTTGTTGAGTTTGCTCCCACTATTATTGATGAGAAGAAATTTGCTTATGTGGAGAGTAATAAGTTTTCTATGCTTTTGTGTCATGAAAGGAATGCTTTATGTGATGGTTATATTGTTGAATTTCTTCATGATGCTACTGAAAATTATTATGAGAGAGGAACATTTGCTTGTAGGTATTGCAATAATACCGAGTTTCCTCTCTATGTGTTGAAAATATTGAAGTTATGCTTGTTTTGCCTTCCTATGCTAGATGATTCTTGCTCCCATAAATTTTTTGCTCATAAAATCCCTATGCATAGGAAGTGGGTTAGACTTAAATGTGCTAGTCATATGCTTCATGATGCTCTCTTTGTGTTTCAATTCTTATCTTCTATGTGAGTATCATTGAAATCATCATGCCTAGCTAAAAAGGCATTAAAGAAAAGCGCTTGTTGGGAGACAACCCAACACTTTTACCTACTGTTTTTGTGTTTTCACATGATTATGCTACTGTAGTAATCATGTTTTATTACTTTTGTTTCAATAAAGTGCCAAGTAGAGCCTTTGGGATAGTGTGGATGATAGTTGACTTGAATCTTGCAAAAACAAAAACTTTTGCACTCAGTCCAGGAATTTTGAAAATTCACTGGAACATGATTTTGATCTGAATTTTTTACAGGTGATAGATATACAAATTCTACATGTTGTCCTAATTTTTAAGAATTTTTGGAGTAGCAGAAATATGGTTGGAGTACAGATTAATACAGACTGTTCTGTTTTTGACAGATTCCGTTTTCAATGCATAGTTTGCTTGTTTTCTAGTTTCTATGGCTTATATTGCTCAATATAAATTGTGGAAATGATATGCTACAGTAGTCACTGTGTGGAAACAATTATGAATCATGTCTTTGACAGTACCAAACTGAAATGGTTTGCTCTTTATCATACTAACCTATCTCACGAAGTTCCGTTAAGTTTTGTGTGATTGAAGTTTTCAAGTTTTGGGTGAGATATCGATATGAGGAGAATAAGGAGTGAGAAGACCCTAAGATTGGGGGTTCCCAAGGCACCCCAAGGTAATATTCAAGGAAGATCCAAACAACTAAGCTTGGGGATGCCCCGGAAGGCATCCCCTCTTTCGTCTCCAACATTATCGGTAACCTCACTTGGAGCTACATTTTTATTCATCACATGATATGAGTTTTGCTTGGAGCATCATTTTATTTTGCTAGGATTTGCTTGCTGTTATTTAAATAATGTTTTGCATCTTTTAATTCAATAAAAATGTCAAGTATAGCCTTTGTCATGCTTATTTTGCAAGTCTACTTGTTGCTGTTTGAAAACAGAAAGTTTATCGATGTTGCAAAAACTCCATAGAAAAGTCAGAATGTGATAAAATGTTGAAACTTTTTGAAAAATAAGATCTGATAAGTTTTATACAGTGTGGTAAAATTTTCATAACTTTTGGAGTTAAATAAGTATTGATACTCTTGCATTCTTTACAGACTGTACTGTTTTGGCAGATTGTTGTTATGTTTGCATTGCTTGCGTATGTTTACTTGTTTAATGATCATATTTGAGGATAGGAGTATTAAATATGCAGATGCATTTAGTATGCAATGTTGAATACTAATTTTAGTGATTTGCTACAGTAGAGAATGATAAGGTTTTTGCATTGGTTTATACTAACTTATCTCGCGAGTTCTTGTTGAGTTTTGTGTGGATGAAGTTTTTAAGATTTAGGGAAACCGTGATATAAAAGGAATTAAGGGGACACAAATGCTCAAGCTTGGGGATGACCAAGGCATCCCAAGATAATATTTCAAGAAGTCTCAAGCATCTAAGCTTGGGGATGCCCCGGTAGGCATCCCACCTTTCTTCTTCAACAATTATCGGTTAGTATCGGTTGAACCTAAGTTTTTGCTTCTTCACATGATGTGTGCTATTCTTGGAATGCCATTTTGTTTTGTTTTGCTTGCTGTTTTAATAAAATACATAGATCTCAAGGTTTTAAATAAGAGAGAGTCCTCACATAGCTATCTATTTACTTAACTACTTGCATGATCTTCACTTATATTTTTTTGGAGTAGTTTGTCATTTACTCTCGTGCTTCACTTATATCCTATGAGTAAATTGTTGAATGAATTGAATATCATGAAGTTGAAATTATATCATGCCTAGTGGTAGCTTCACATTGGGTTTAGAAAGTGAAATCTTTTGAAGCTTGACAATCACAATATTGGTCATACAAGCAATTCTTGAATGATTACTATAAGGAAGAGAACTTTCACATGCAAATACACTATCTTGGAAATCTTTTGTGATTGTGAGCCCCCATCAAAATATTATATCCCAAAATTGTTGACGTTGGACAAGGAAGACAACGTAATGATTTATGTTTGTTCATATTCACATAGAAGTTATATTGTCATAGATCCTTCAACATGTGGTGCTTGCCCCCCATCTTTGCTAGCCAAAAATTCCGCACCAAGTAGAGATACTACTTGTGCATCCAAAAACCATTATACCCAAATCTTATTTTTAAGAGTCCACCATACCTACCTAAGGATTTAGCAAGATCCTTCAAGTAAGTTGTCATCGGTGCAATAAGGCAATAAAAATTGCTTCTAAAAGTGTTAGATCATTTAGTGTAAGAGAAAATTGAGCGTTGAACGAACTTGTGATGGCAAAGAATAAAAGCGACAGACTGCATAATAAAGGTTGCTATCATAAGGGGCAATATAACGTGACGTTCTTTTGCACTAAGGGGTTGAGCATACAAACAAATAAGCGCATGGCAACCTCTGCTTCCCTCTGCGAAGGGCCTATCTTTTACTTTATGTATTTACTTTTTTTCAAGAGTCAAAATGTTTCTCTATATTCCTTTTTATTTTTCTTCTTTGGCAAGCATCATGTGGTGAGGAAAGATCTAGGCACATATGTCCAGTTGAATATGGGTAGCATGAGTTATTATTGTTGACATCACCCTTGAGGTGAATACGTTGGGAGGCGAAACTATAAGCCCCTATCTTTCTATGTGTCCGGTTGAAACGTTTTGCTCATGTGTATGCGGTGAGTGTTAGCAATCATAGAAGACTATATGATGGTTGAGTATGTGGAGCTCTTACTTAGACTCTGTTGAATAAGTTGAATTGCAATTGCTTGGTGACTGAGAACATAGGTTGTTGAGTTTCAAGAGAATTCATTGTTTGAACCTTAACATGTGAATTGGTTGCTACTTTAAGATGACAAGTTTTATAAGAAAGAATTGTTGTTATGATGCTAGGAAAAGTGATTGAAATTATCATTGATCAAACTTGTGCACTTTGCTAGCATTCACACTTCATAAATTATTTCTTTTATCATTTACCTACTCGAGGACGAGTAGGAATTAAGCTTGGGGCTGCTGATACGTCTCCAACGTATCTATAATTTATGAAGTATTCATGCTATTTTATTATCATTCTTGGATGTTTTACAATCATTTTATAGCAACTTTATATCATTTTTTGGGACTAACCTATTGAACCAGTGCTGATACGTCTCCAACGTATCTATAATTTTTTATTGTTCCATGCTATTATATTATCTGTTTTGGATGTTTAATGGGCTTTATTATACACTTTTATATTATTTTTGGGACTAACCTACTAACCAAAGGCCCAGTGCAAATTGCTGTTTTTTTTGCCTATTTCAGTGTTTCACAGAAAAGGAATATCAAACGGAATCCAAACGGAATGAAACCTTCGGGAGAGTTGTTTTTGGAACAAACGCAATCCAGGAGACTTGGAGTGGACGTCAAGGAAGAAACGAGGCGCCCACGAGGTAGGAGGGCGCGCCCAGGGGGGTAGGCGCGCCCCCCACCCTCTTGGGCCCCTCGTGGCTCCACCGACCTACTTCTTTCGCCTATATATACTCATATACCACGAAAACATCCGAGAGCACCACGAAACCCTATTTCCACCGCTGCAACCTTCTGTACCCGTGAGATCCCATCTTGGGGCCTTTTCCGGCGCTCCGTCGGAGGGGGAATCGATCACGGAGGGCTTCTACATCAACACCATAGCCTCTCCGATGATGTGTGTGTAGTTTACCACAGACCTTCGGGTCCATAGTTATTAGCTAGATGGCTTCTTCTCTCTCTTTGGATCTCAATACAAAGTTCTCCTTGATCTTCTTGGAGATCTATTCGATGTAATACTTTTTGCGGTGTGTTTGTCGAGATCCGATGAATTGTGGGTTTATGATCAAGTTTATCTATGAACAATATTTGAATCTTCTCTGAATTCTTATATGCATGATTTTATATCTTCGCAAGTCTCTTCGAATTATCAGTTTGGTTTACCCTACTAGATTGATCTTTCTTGCAATGGGAGAAGTGCTTAGCTTTGGGTTCAATCTTGCAGTGTCCTTTCCCAGTGACAGCAGGGGCAGCAAGGCACGTATTGTATTGTTGCCATCGAGGATAAAAAGATGGGGTTTATATCATATTGCTTGAGTTTATCCTTCTACATCATGTCATCTTGCCTAATGCGTTACTCTGTTCTTATGAACTTAATACTCTAGATGCATGCTGGATAGCGGTCGATGTGTGGAGTAATAGTAGTAGATGCAGAATCGTTTCGGTCTACTTGACACGGACGTGATGCCTATATACATGATCATGCTTAGATATTCTCATAACTATGCGCTTTTCTATCAATTGCTCGACAGTAATTCGTTCACCCACCGTAGAATATGCTATCTTGAGAGAAGCCACTAGTGAAACCTATGGCCCCCGAGTCTATTTTCCATCATATAAGTTTCTGATCTATTTTACTTTGCAATCTTTACTTTTCAATCTATATAACAAAAATACCAAAAATATTTATCTTATTATCTCTATCAGATCTCACTTTTGCAAGTGGCCATGAAGGGATTGACAACCCCTTTATCGAGTTGGTTGCAAGGTTCTTATTTGTTTGTGCTGGTACGAGGGATTTGCGTGTAGTCTCCTACTGGATTGATACCTTGGTTCTCAAAAACTGAGGGAAATACTTACGCTACTTTGCTGCATCACCCTTTCCTCTTCAAGGGAAAACCAACGCATGCTCAAGACGTAGCAAGAAGGATTTCTGGCGCCGTTGCCGGGGAGATTTGCACCAAGTCAAGTCAAGAGTTGATCTCCCAGCAACTAGCCATTTCTGGCGCCGTTGCCGGCGAGCAGCTACTATCTTTTTGGCGCATGAGTTCAGATTTATAATGAAAGAGGCCAATGAAATTTTTGCGCATTATAGGGTGGACGCTGGTCGTCCTCCCATAGAAGCTATCCTTTTTAATCAAGAAGACTTAATGCGTTTACGATCTTTAGATCATGGTGCTTACAATGAAAACCTTAGAAAGAAGGTTCCTATCGATGTTCTAGTTGATAGAATTTCTGAACTCAATGATGATTTTGCTATTCAGAACAATGGGTTAAGTTTTTCTCTTGAACAAAGGCTCATGACTTTTTGCCAAAAGAATGCTTGTAATGATGAATTGGTTGTGCAATATAAGGGGCCAAAGGAGGAACCCATACCTCCCGAGCTTGATCTTGGGGACTTTTGTCCCATTAAATTTAGCCCTTTTGATTACTTTTGCTTGCCACAAAGAAAACTTGCTGCTGAACGTAGGGAATATGAGATGAGGTTTCGCAATTTGCCTTACCATTATTATGGCGATACTTAAATCTATTCTCGTTTTTATGCCTAGCTAGGGGCGTTAAACGATAGCGTTTGTTGGGAGGCAACTCAATTTTATTTTATTTCCTTGGGGGGGGGGGGGGGGGGGGGGGGGGGGGGGGGGGGGGGGGGGGGGGGGGGGGGGGGGGGGGGGGGGGGGGGGGGGGGGGGGGGGGGGGGGGGGGGGGGGGGGGGGGGGGGGGGGGGGGGGGGGGGGGGGGGGGGGGGGGGGGGGGGGGGGGGGGGGGGGGGGGGGGGGGGGGGGGGGGGGGGGGGGGGGGGGGGGGGGGGGGGGGGGGGGGGGGGGGGGGGGGGGGGGGGGGGGGGGGGGGGGGGGGGGGGGGGGGGGGGGGGGGGGGGGGGGGGGGGGGGGGGGGGGGGGGGGGGGGGGGGGGGGGGGGGGGGGGGGGGGGGGGGGGGGGGGGGGGGGGGGGGGGGGGGGGGGGGGGGGGGGGGGGGGGGGGGGGGGGGGGGGGGGGGGGGGGGGGGGGGGGGGGGGGGGGGGGGGGGGGGGGGGGGGGGGGGGGGGGGGGGGGGGGGGGGGGGGGGGGGGGGGGGGGGGGGGGGGGGGGGGGGGGGGGGGGGGGGGGGGGGGGGGGGGGGGGGGGGGGGGGGGGGGGGGGGGGGGGGGGGGGGGGGGGGGGGGGGGGGGGGGGGGGGGGGGGGGGGGGGGGGGGGGGCGGCCAGGAGACCTAAAGTCACTCAGCACGCAACGGTCTGTCATTAAGTAGCTTTAATAGTCTTCATGGCACTTTATGAGGGCGTTACCAGTAATCCCCTATCTTAATGTACTTTAAACCCTGCATAACTAAGGCCCGGAGGGGTCTGGCGAACTCTATATAAGCCACCCCCCTCCTCGGTGTAAAGGGTTCGCACCCCTGTAACCCATACACACATAAACCAGTCGATCGCCTCCGGGCTCCGAGACGTAGGGCTATTACTTCCTCCGAGAAGGGCCTGAACTCGTAAAACACTCGTGTGTACAACTACTCCATAGCTAGGATCTTGCCTCTCCATACCTACCCCCCATTCTACTGTCAGACTTAGAACCACGACAGATGGCGCCCACCTTGGGGCAGGTGTCTTAGCGACTTTTTGGAGAAGTTGCAATTTGTCCGATTGCCTTCATCATGGTTTCTGGCGGAGCTCTGGTCGAGGGCCGCGAGATCCGTCTCGGTGCGCTCGCTTTCATCACCGATGACTCCGCTTGGCTCCAGGAGGCACCACTCGACATCGGCGCGCTCCCCGTCCGCGGGGCGACGCACTTTCGGGCGTGTGTCCGCGGCATCCTGCTGCGGCAGCCGTCGACCCCATACCGGTCGACTCTTGTGCCGTCCTCCCTCCCTGTCTCCCGCCAGCGCAAGCGCTCCGGTCGGTCGAGGCTTCAGCGATGGGTGAGACACGCAGTGGCTCGCCAATCGGCCACCACCCAAGTCGTGGCAATTGAGCCCGACGAATCTCTCTACGGCCTGTTCGATCTATCGACTGGCTCTGTAGAGACTGCATCCGAGTGCGACAACAGTGATCCAGCGGCGGAGGTCCTGATGGTCAACAGGCCTCGTAGCCCTCACGGTTCCCCCGCATCGACGGGATGGATGATGGAGGCGACCCCGCTCAGGCCCACGAAGAATATCAGCCCGAGCCACTCACTTCTCAGCAAAGAGAAGATCTTCGCCGCCGGAACATGGATGTCCTGCATACTCCCATCGCAGGAGAAACTCCTGAGGCTCGTGCTTTGGAAGAGGCGCGTTTGGCCAACTTGGCTGAAGCACTCGACTGAAGAACCTCCAGCGAGCACTCGACGAGCGTGCGCATCAACGAGTACTAGCAGGGGTGGTGGGCATGCAATGTTGGCATTAGGGGCGACATGTAGTGGGCAGCGCCAGGGTGAGGGGTGGGTGGGAGAAATAAGCAGTGCAAAAATAAAATTACACGCGAACGGAGATTCGAACTCCAGAGCTCTCACGTATGTGTGAGCTGATGAAGTCATGTACCTAGGGTAGGATCATGGACCTATCTAGGATACCCTACCCAAGGACATCCTTAGAAGAAGCTACCTTCCAGTCGACCAAGAGGGACTTCACTCGACGAACTTAAGGACACTCGACGATGAAGATAGCCACTCGACCATGAAGCTAACCACTCGACGGCCAGGAGACCTAAAGTCACTCAGCACGCAACGGTCTGTCATTAAGTAGCGGGGGGGGGGGGGGGGGGGGGGGGGGGGGGGGGGGGGGGGGGGGGGGGGGGGGGGGGGGGGGGGGGGGGGGGGGGGGGGGGGGGGGGGGGGGGGGGGGGGGGGGGGGGGGGGGGGGGGGGGGGGGGGGGGGGGGGGGGGGGGGGGGGGGGGGGGGGGGGGGGGGGGGGGGGGGGGGGGGGGGGGGGGGGGGGGGGGGGGGGGGGGGGGGGGGGGGGGGGGGGGGGGGGGGGGGGGGGGGGGGGGGGGGGGGGGGGGGGGGGGGGGGGGGGGGGGGGGGGGGGGGGGGGGGGGGGGGGGGGGGGGGGGGGGGGGGGGGGGGGGGGGGGGGGGGGGGGGGGGGGGGGGGGGGGGGGGGGGGGGGGGGGGGGGGGGGGGGGGGGGGGGGGGGGGGGGGGGGGGGGGGGGGGGGGGGGGGGGGGGGGGGGGGGGGGGGGGGGGGGGGGGGGGGGGGGGGGGGGGGGGGGGGGGGGGGGGGGGGGGGGGGGGGGGGGGGGGGGGGGGGGGGGGGGGGGGGGGGGGGGGGGGGGGGGGGGGGGGGGGGGGGGGGGGGGGGGGGGGGGGGGGGGGGGGGGGGGGGGGGGGGGGGGGGGGGGGGGGGGGGGGGGGGGGGGGGGGGGGGGGGGGGGGGGGGGGGGGGGGGGGGACCCTGAGTCGGATGATGGAAATAGCCACCAAGTACGCCAACGGCGAAGAAGAGGACCGACTCCGGAGCGGCAAGTACAAGCCGAGTCAGTCGGATAAAGGAAACTCCAGTCGGAAGCAAAAGCGGAAGGCCGAGCCAGCTGCTCCTGGAGAGGCTCTGGCCGTGACTCAGGGCAAATTCAAAGGGAAGCCCAAAGGATCTTGGAACCCCAAGAAGGTAAAAGATAAGGAAGGTAATGACGTGATGGATCTACCGTGTCATATCCACACGAAGAAAGACGAAGAGGGTAACTTCATCTACCCAAAGCATACCACTCGCCAGTGCCGGCTCTTAATCCAGCAGTTTCAAGGGGGGGGGGGGGGGGGGGGGGGGGGGGGGGGGGGGGGGGGGGGGGGGGGGGGGGGGGGGGGGGGGGGGGGGGGGGGGGGTCCACTCTGATGATTTTTGCTGATGTAGAGAGCAAAAGTCGACTGAAAGTGATCAACCGTGAGGTCAATATGGTCGCCCCGGCGACACCAAACTATCTGAGATGGTCGCAAGGGGGGGGGGGGGGGGGGGGGGGGGGGGGGGGGGGGGGGGGGGGGGGGGGGGGGGGGGGGGGGGGGGGGGGGGGGGGGGGGGGGGGGGGGGGGGGGGGGGGGGGGGGGGGGGGGGGGGGGGGGGGGGGGGGGGGGGGGGGGGGGGGGGGGGGGGGGGGGGGGGGGGGGGGGGGGGGGGGGGGGGGGGGGGGGGGGGGGGGGGGGGGGGGGGGGGGGGGGGGGGGGGGGGGGGGGGGGGGGGGGGGGGGGGGGGGGGGGGGGGGGGGGGGGGGGGGGGGGGGGGGGGGGGGGGGGGGGGGGGGGGGGGGGGGGGGGGGGGGGGGGGGGGGGGGGGGGGGGGGGGGGGGGGGGGGGGGGGGGGGGGGGGGGGGGGGGGGGGGGGGGGGGGGGGGGGGGGGGGGGGGGGGGGGGGGGGGGGGGGGGGGGGGGGGGGGGGGGGGGGGGGGGGGGGGGGGGGGGGGGGGGGGGGGGGGGGGGGGGGGGGGGGGGGGGGGGGGGGGGGGGGGGGGGGGGGGGGGGGGGGGGGGGGGGGGGGGGGGGGGGGGGGGGGGGGGGGGGGGGGGGGGGGGGGGGGGGGGGGGGGGGGGGGGGGGGGGGGGGGGGGGGGGGGGGGGGGGGGGGGGGGGGGGGGGGGGGGGGGGGGGGGGGGGGGGGGGGGGGGGGGGGGGGGGGGGGGGGGGGGGGGGGGGGGGGGGGGGGGGGGGGGGGGGGGGGGGGGGGGGGGGGGGGGGGGGGGGGGGGGGGGGGGGGGGGGGGGGGGGGGGGGGGG
This sequence comes from Thinopyrum obtusiflorum, assembly GCA_036873465.1. NCBI lineage: Eukaryota > Viridiplantae > Streptophyta > Magnoliopsida > Poales > Poaceae > Thinopyrum > Thinopyrum obtusiflorum. The sequence goes on from JAAAWM010012013.1 coordinate 15,743, forward strand.
GGGGGGGGGGGGGGGGGGGGGGGGGGGGGGGGGGGGGGGGGGGGGGGGGGGGGGGGGGGGGGGGGGGGGGGGGGGGGGGGGGGGGGGGGGGGGGGGGGGGGGGGGGGGGGGGGGGGGGGGGGGGGGGGGGGGGGGGGGGGGGGGGGGGGGGGGGGGGGGGGGGGGGGGGGGGGGGGGGGGGGGGGGGGGGGGGGGGGGGGGGGGGGGGGGGGGGGGGGGGGGGGGGGGGGGGGGGGGGGGGGGGGGGGGGGGGGGGGGGGGGGGGGGGGGGGGGGGGGGGGGGGGGGGGGGGGGGGGGGGGGGGGGGGGGGGGGGGGGGGGGGGGGGGGGGGGGGGGGGGGGGGGGGGGGGGGGGGGGGGGGGGGGGGGGGGGGGGGGGGGGGGGGGGGGGGGGGGGGGGGGGGGGGGGGGGGGGGGGGGGGGGGGGGGGGGGGGGGGGGGGGGGGGGGGGGGGGGGGGGGGGGGGGGGGGGGGGGGGGGGGGGGGGGGGGGGGGGGGGGGGGGGGGGGGGGGGGGGGGGGGGGGGGGGGGGGGGGGGGGGGGGGGGGGGGGGGGGGGGGGGGGGGGGGGGGGGGGGGGGGGGGGGGGGGGGGGGGGGGGGGGGGGGGGGGGGGGGGGGGGGGGGGGGGGGGGGGGGGGGGGGGGGGGGGGGGGGGGGGGGGGGGGGGGGGGGGGGGGGGGGGGGGGGGGGGGGGGGGGGGGGGGGGGGGGGGGGGGGGGGGGGGGGGGGGAGAGTACCCTCATGTCAACTCCACTCTGATGATTTTTGCTGATGTAGAGAGCAAAAGTCGACTGAAAGTGATCAACCGTGAGGTCAATATGGTCGCCCCGGCGACACCAAACTATCTGAGATGGTCGCAAACTCCCATTACTTTCGACCAGTCGGACCATCCTACTCATATTGCCACCCCTGGGAGGCAAGCACTGGTGGTCGACCCGGTCGTCGAAGGCACTCGACTGACGAAGGTATTGATGGATGGCGGCAGCGGGTTGAATATACTGTATGCAGAGACGCTCAAGGGAATGGGCATTCCGATGTCCAGGCTCAGTTCCAGCAACATGAGTTTTCACGGAGTCATCCCAGGAAAGAAGGCTGAGTCACTCGGCCAAATAGCTCTGGATGTGGTGTTCGGCGACTCCCCCCCCCCCCCCCCCCCCCCCCCCCCCCCCCCCCCCCCCCCCCCCCCCCCCCCCCCCCCCCCCCCCCCCCCCGGGAAGACCAGCCTACGCCCGCTTCATGGCTCGACCATGTTACGTGTACCTCAAGTTAAAGATGCCTGGCCCCAAAGGCGTGATCACCGTCACTGGTAACCGGAAGAAAGCAGAAGAGTGTTTCCAGAACCCCCCCCCCCCCCAAAGATTGCGGATGACCAGATAACAGTGGTAGAGCTAGAGGGATACAAGAAGAATGCAGATCCGAGTGATTTACTGCGGGCCAAGAAGCCCGCCACAGAGTCAGCATTTCAGTCGTCCCGTCGTCTGGGGAGACGAAGCCAGTTCATATCCACCCGACTGACCCCAATGCAGCTCCGACCCATATTTCCACAACACTCGACTCTAAATAGGAAGAAGCGCTCATCCAGTTCCTCCGTGAGAACTGGGACATCTTTGCATGGAAGCCAGCTGACATGCCGGGTGTTCCCAAGGGGCTGGCTGAGCATCGCCTTAGAGTCGACTCAAAAGCGAAACCTGTTAAAGAACATCTTCGACGATCCGACGTTCAGAAGAAAAAAGCCATTGGCGAGGAGGTGGCTCGACTCCTTGCAGCAGAGTTCATCTGAGAGATATACCACTCCGAGTGGCTCGCCAATGTCGTCATGGTTCCCAAGAATGACAACTCACTTCGCATGTGCATTGATTTCAAACATATCAATCGGGCCTGCCCAAAAGATCATTTTCCTCTCCCTCGCATCGACCAAATTGTCGACTCGACTGCGGGGTGCGAGAGATTGTCTTTTTTAGACGCTTATTCCGGGTATCATCAGATCCGTCTGTATGGACCTGACGAAATCAAAACATCTTTCATCACTCCATTCGGGTGCTTCTGCTATATCACCATGCCATTCGGCCTCAAGAATGCCGGAGCCACGTTCATGAGAATGATTCAAAAGTGTTTACTCACTCAAATCAGTCGGAATGTGGAAGCATACATGGATGATATCGTGGTCAAGTCATGAAAGGGTTCCGACCTGTTGACTGACCTAGCTGAAACATTTGCCAATCTCAGGAGGTATGATATCAAGCTCAATCCATCAAAGTGCACATTCGGAGTACCTGGCGGAAAGTTACTCAGTTTTCTCGTTTCAGAATGAGGAATCGATGCTAACCCAGAAAAAGTTGGCACCATACTCCGAATGAAACGCCCTGTGCGTGTGCACGACGTCCAGAAGCTTACTGGATGCTTGGCCGCGCTAAGTCGATTCATCTCTCGCCTCAGTGAAAAGGCATTGCCCCTTTACCGACTGATGAAGAAGGCAGACAAGTTCGAGTGGACTCCAGAAGCCGATGCAGCGTTTGCCGAGCTAAAAACTCTGCTCTCCACCCAGCCGGTGCTTGCTGCTCCAATCAGCAAAGAGCCTCTGTTGCTTTATATTGCAGCCACAGGACAAGTCGTCAGTACAGTACTTACGGTCGAGCGGGAAGAAGAAGGGAAAGCCTTCAAAGTTCAGCGCCCAGTGTATTATCTCTCTGAAGTTTTGACCCCATCGAAGCAAAGATATCCTCATTATCAGAAGCTCGTATATGGGATCTACATGACCATGAAGAAGGTTGCTCATTATTTCTCTGATCATGACATTACAGTCGTCAGCGACGCACCATTGTCAGAGATTCTGCACAACAGAGATGCAACTGGTCGAGTGGCTAAATGGGCGATTGAACTCCTTCCCCTTGATATCAAATTTGAGGCAAAGAAAGCCATTAAGTCCCAGGCTATAGCAGATTTCCTTGCCGAGTGGATTGAACAACAGCAGCCGACCCCCCCCCCCCCCCCCCCCCCCCCCCCCCCCCCCCCCCCCCCCCCCCCCCCCCCCCCCCCCCCCCCCCCCCCCCCCCCCCCCCCCCCCCCCCCCCCCCCCCCCCCCCCCCCCCCCCCCCCCCCCCCCCCCCCCCCCCCCCCCCCCCCCCCCCCCCCCCCCCCCCCCCCCCCCCCCCCCCCCCCCCCCCCCCCCCCCCCCCCCCCCCCCCCCCCCCCCCCCCCCCCCCCCCCCCCCCCCCCCCCCCCCCCCCCCCCCCCCCCCCCATGGAAGTTTTAGTGATCACTCCCGATTGGACAGTACCATATATCGCGTATATCTTGAGGAAAGAACTCCCGGAGGACGAAGAAGAGGCTCGACAGATCGTCCGTCGATCTAAGGCCTTTACCGTGATAAGGGGACAGTTGTACAGAGAAAGCGCGACTGGAGTTGGTCAGAAATGCATAACACCGGAGGAAGGTCGAATAATCCTTGATGACATCCACTCGAGGACCTGTGGCCATCACGCGTCCTCTCGGACCATCGTGGCCAAAGCATATCGAGCCGGATTTTATTGGCCAAGAGCGAATGAAATGGCGAAGGAGATAGTCGACAAGTGCGAGGGATGTCAATTTTACTCCAATATGTCACACAAGCCCGCATCAGCTTTGAAGACTATACCACTCGTCTGGCCCTTTGCAGTATGGGGTTTGGATATGGTCGGTCCTTTGAGAACAGGCGGAAGCGGTTTTACCCATGTGCTGGTAGCAGTCGACAAGTTCACTAAGTGGATCGAAGCTAAACCCATCAAGAACCTCGATGCCGGTACTGCTGTCAGCTTCATCAGAGAATTGATATTCAGATATGGAGTCCCGCACAGCATCATCACTGACAACGGCTCAAACTTCGACTCCGAAGAGTTCAGCTTTCTGTACGTCTCAAGGCACACGAGTCGACTATGCTTCAGTCGCTCATCCACAGTCGAATGGACAGGCAGAACGACCAACGGTTTGATTCTCAAAGGGTTGAAACCCCGTTTGATGCGTGATCTTAAGCATGCGGCTGGTGCATGGGTCGATGAACTTCCCTCGGTGCTTTGGGGGTTAAGGACCACGCCCAACCGGTCGACTGGAAGAACTCCATTCTTCTTGGTCTACGGAGCTGAAGCAGTCTTGCCGAGTGACCTTCTCCACAATGCTCCCCGGGTCGAGCTCTACACCGAAGCTGAAGCAGAACAAGCGCGGCAGGATGCAGTCGACCTTTTAGAGGAAGAAAGGGAGATGGCTCTGATCAGATCGACCATTTACCAACAAGACTTGCGTCGCTTCCACGCCAAAAACGTGAAGAGTCGAGCCTTCCAGGAAGGAGATTTAGTTCTCCGAGTAGATCAGCAGAAACCACACAAGCTTGCTCCTTCTTGGGAAGGTCCCTTCATCGTCACCAAGGTTCTCCACAATGGAGCATACCGGCTTTACAATGTCGAGCATCAGATCGATGAGCCCCGAGCTTGGAACGCGGAGCTTCTCCGCCACTTTTACACTTAAGTATTCACTCGGATGAGTTGTAATAAAAGTACTTCTGTAGTTTATCAAAGACAAGAGCTTTATAATTTTCCCAGTAATCGTTATTTCTTTTGTCCACTCAAAACAATCCCCCAGTGGGTGGCTTGGCTGCGGATCCGATTCGCCCAAGTCTGTAAAAAAAAATCCTAACCGAGTGGTGAGCCAGTCTCCCACACGAAGGCTTAGCTGCAAAATCCGTTTCGCCTAAGATAAACAAAATCCTACCGAGTGGTAAGCCAGCCTTCCACTCAGAGGCTTAGCTGCAGTCCAAGTACTCGCCTAAGATATCAGGTGATGAAGGAGTGGGACGTTAGAAGCCCAGCCATGCCCCCCCCCCCCCCCCCCCCCCCCCCCCCCCCCCCCCCCCCCCCCCCCCCCCCCCCCCCCCCCCCCCCCCCCCCCCCCCCCCCCCCCCCCCCCCCCCCCCCCCCCCCCCCCCCCCCCCCCCCCCCCCCCCCCCCCCCCCCCCCCCCCCCCCCCCCCCCCCCCCCCCCCCCCCCCCCCCCCCCCCCCCCCCCCCCCCCCCCCCCCCCCCCCCCCCCCCCCCCCCCCCCCCCCCCCCCCCCCCCCCCCCCCCCCCCCCCCCCCCCCCCCCCCCCCCCCCCCCCCCCCCCCCCCCCCCCCCCCCCCCCCCCCCCCCCCCCCCCCCCCCCCCCCCCCCCCCCCCCCCCCCCCCCCCCCCCCCCCCCCCCCCCCCCCCCCCCCCCCCCCCCCCCCCCCCCCCCCCCCCCCCCCCCCCCCCCCCCCCCCCCCCCCCCCCCCCCCCCCCCCCCCCCCCCCCCCCCCCCCCCCCCCCCCCCCCCCCCCCCCCCCCCCCCCCCCCCCCCCCCCCCCCCCCCCCCCCCCCCCCCCCCCCCCCCCCCCCCCCCCCCCCCCCCCCCCCCCCCCCCCCCCCCCCCCCCCCCCCCCCCCCCCCCCCCCCCCCCCCCCCCCCCCCCCCCCCCCCCCCCCCCCCCCCCCCCCCCCCCCCCCCCCCCCCCCCCCCCCCCCCCCCCCCCCCCCCCCCCCCCCCCCCCCCCCCCCCCCCCCCCCCCCCCCCCCCCCCCCCCCCCCCCCAAGCCGAGCCAGCTGCTCCTGGAGAAACCTTAGCCGTGACTCAAGGAAAGTTCAAGGGGAAGCCCAAAGGGCCATGGAACCCCAAGAAAGTAAAAGATCAAGACGGAAATGATGTGTTGGATTTACCATGCCACATTCACATCAAAAAAGATGAGGAGGGTAATCTCATTTACCCGAAACACACCACTCGACAATGTCGGCTCCTAATCCAGTAGTTCCGAGAGAAACAGCCCAAAGAAAAGGAGAAATAATCGGACAAAGTTGAGGATAAGGAAGAGGACGATGATGGTTACCCCCAGGTCAATTCCACTCTGATGATTTTCGCTGATGTTGAGAGCAAGAGTCGACTGAAAGTCATCAACAGAGAAGTGAACATGGTCGCTCCGGCGATGCCCAATTATTTAAAGTGGTCCCAGACCGCCATTACATTTGACCAGTGTGATCACCCGACACACATAGCCACCCCTGGGAGGCAAGTGTTGGTGGTCGACCCAGTCATCGAAGGCACTCGGTTGACTAAGGTTTTGATGGATGGTGGCAGTGGTCTGGACATACTGTATGCGGAGGCCTTGAAAGGAATGGGCGTTCCGACATCCAGACTCAGTGAAAGCAATATGAGTTTCCATGGGGTTATTCCTGCCAAGAAGGCTGAGTCACTCGGCCAGATCGCCCTCGATGTGGTTTTCGGTGATTCCAAGAATTATCGCCAGGAAAAGTTGACGTTTGAAGTCGTCGATTTCCAGAGTGCTTATCATGCTATTCTGGGCAGGCCGGCGCACGTTTCATGGCTCGACCATGTTACGTTTACCTTAAATTGAAGATGTCTGGTCCTAATGGAGTGATTACCATCACTGGCAATCGGAAGAAGGCAGAAGAGTGCTTCCAGAAGGGCTCAAAGATCGCCGATGCACAAATGGAAGTTGTGGAATTACATGAGTATAAAAAAATGCAGATCCGAGTGATTTGTTGCGAGCTAAGAAGCCTGCCACAGCTTCAGCATTTCAGTCGTCTGGTGAAATGAAGCCGATTCATATTCACCCGACCGATCCCAATGCTGCTCCGACTCACATCTCAACAACACTCGACTCCAAATAGGAAGAAGCGCTCATCCAGTTCCTCCATGAGAACTGGGAAATCTTTGCATGGAAACCTTCTGACATGCCAGGTGTTCCCAGGGGGCTGGCTGAGCACTGTTTGCGAGTCGACCCAAAAGTGAAACCGGTCAAAGAACACCTTCGACGGTCCGCCGTGCAGAAGAGAAAAGCAATCGGTGAAGAAGTGGCTCGACTCCTAGCAGCTGAGTTTATCCGAGAGATTTACCACTCCGAGTGGTTAGCCAATGTTGTCATGGTCCCCAAGAAGGACGACTCACTTCGCATGTGCATTGACTTCAAACATATCAATCGGGCCTGCCCGAAAGATCACTTTCCTCTCCCCCGCATCGATCAAATTGTCCCCCCCCCCCCCCCCCCCCCCCCCCCCCCCCCCCCCCCCCCCCCCCCCCCCCCCCCCCCCCCAACAGCTTTCATCACTCCATTCGGGTGCTTCTGTTATGTCACCATGCCATTCGGTCTGAAGAATGCTGGAGCCACATTCATGAGGATGATTCAGAAGTGTTTACTCACTCAAATCAGTCGGAATGTGGAAGCATACATGGATGACATTGTGGTCAAGTCACGTAAAGGTTCCGACCTGTTGGCTGACCTTGCTGAAACTTTTGCCAACCTCAGAAGGTATGATATCAAGCTTAATCCATCAAAGTGCACATTCGGAGTTCCGGGCGGAAAATTACTCGGTTTCCTCGTTTCCGAACGAGGGATCGATGCTAACCCAGAGCCCTCGTTTCCGAACGGGGGATCGACGCTAACCCAGAGAAAGTTGGTGCCATTCTCCGAATGAAACGCCCTGTGCGTGTGCACGATGTCCAGAAGCTTACAGGTTGTTTGCCCCCCCCCCCCCCCCCCCCCCCCCCCCCCCCCCCCCCCCCCCTTCATCTCTCGCCTCGGTGAAAAGGCATTGCCTCTTTACCGACTGATGAAGAAGTCAGACAAGTTCGAGTGGACTCCAGAAGCTGATGCAGCGTTTGCAGAGTTAAAAGCTCTGCTCTCCACCCAGCCGGTGCTTGCTGCTCCAATCAGCAAAGAGCCTCTGTTGCTTTACATTGCAGCCACAGGACAGGTCGTCAGTACAGTACTTACGGTCGAGCGGGAAGAAGAAGGAAAAGCCTATAAAGTTCAGCGCCCAGTATATTATGTTTCTGAAGTTTTGACTCCATCAAAGCAAAGATATCCACATTATCAGAAGCTTGTTTATGGGATTTATATGACCACGAAGAAGGTTGCACATTATTTCTCTGACCACTCCATTACAGTCGTCAGCGACGCTCCATTATCAGAGATTCTGAACAACAGAGATGCAACTGGTCGAGTGGCAAAGTGGGCGATTGAACTCCTTCCCTTGGATATTAAGTTTGAGGCAAAGAAAGCTATCAAGTCCCAAGCAATAGCAGATTTCCTCGCCGAGTGGATTGAACAACAACTGCCGACTCAAGTTCACTCGGAGCACTGGACCATGTTCTTTGATGGTTCCAAGATGCTGAATGGTTCCGGTGCTGGGGTGGTACTGGTATCCCCCCGAGGAGACAAGCTCAGATATGTTCTCCAGATTCACTTTGATTCCTCCAATAACGAAGCAGAATATGAAGCACTCTTATATGGGTTACGTATGGCCATCTCACTCGGCGTCCGTCGCCTCATGGTCTACGGCGACTCAGATTTGGTAGTCAATCAAGTGATGAAGGAGTGGGACGTCAGAAGCCCAGCTATGACTGGTTACTGCAATCCCCCCCCCCCCCCCCCCCCCCCCCCCCCCCCCCCCCCCCCCCCCCCCCCCCCCCCCCCCCCCCCCCCCCCCCCCCCCCCCCCCCCCCCCCCCCCCCCCCCCCCCCCCCCCCCCCCCCCCCCCCCCCCCCCCCCCCCCCCCCCCCCCCCCCCCCCCCCCCCCCCCCCCCCCCCCCCCCCCCCCCCCCCCCCCCCCCCCCCCCCCCCCCCCCCCCCCCCCCCCCCCCCCCCCCCCCCCCCCCCCCCCCCCCCCCCCCCCCCCCCCCCCCCCCCCCCCCCCCCCCCCCCCCCCCCCCCCCCCCCCCCCCCCCCCCCCCCCCCCCCCCCCCCCCCCCCCCCCCCCCCCCCCCCCCCCCCCCCCCCCCCCCCCCCCCCCCCCCCCCCCCCCCCCCCCCCCCCCCCCCCCCCCCCCCCCCCCCCCCCCCCCCCCCCCCCCCCCCCCCCCCCCCCCCCCCCCCCCCCCCCCCCCCCCCCCCCCCCCCCCCCCCCCCCCCCCCCCCCCCCCCCCCCCCCCCCCCCCCCCCCCCCCCCCCCCCCCCCCCCCCCCCCCCCCCCCCCCCCCCCCCCCCCCCCCCCCCCCCCCCCCCCCCCCCCCCCCCCCCCCCCCCCCCCCCCCCCCCCCCCCCCCCCCCCCCCCCCCCCCCCCCCCCCCCCCCCCCCCCCCCCCCCCCCCCCCCCCCCCCCCCCCCCCCCCCCCCCCCCCCCCCCCCCCCCCCCCCCCCCCCCCCCCCCCCCCCCCCCCCCCCCCCCCCCCCCCCCCCCCCCCCCCCCCCCCCCCCCCCCCCCCCCCCCCCCCCCCCCCCCCCCCCCCCCCCCCCCCCCCCCTCCAAGATGCTGAATTGTTCCGGTGCTGGGGTAGTATTGGTATCCCCCCGAGGAGACAAGCTCAGTTATGTCCTCCAGATTCATTTTGACTCCTCCAACAATGATGGTGGTAGTGGCCTGAACATCCTTTATGCTGAAACCTTGAAGGGAATGGGCATTCCGATGTCCAAGCTTAGTGAAAGCAATATGAGTTTCCATGGCGTTATACCTGGCAAGAAGGATGAATCACTCGGCCAGATCGCTCTTGATGTGGTTTTCGGTGATTCCAAGAATTACCGCAAGGAAAAGTTGACATTTGAAGTAGTGGATTTCCAGAGTGCTTACCATGCTATTCTGGGTAGGCCTGCCTATGCACATTTCATGGCTCGACCATGTTACGTGTACCTCAAATTGAAAATGCCTGGTCCCAGAGGAGTGATCACTATCACTGGCAATCGGCAGAAGGCAGAGGAGTGCTTCCAGAAGGGCTCAAAAATCGCCGATGCACAAATGGCAGTAGTTGAAATGCAAGAATATCGGAAGAATGCAGATCCGAGTGATTTGCTGCGCTCCAAGAAGCCTGCCACTGATTCTGCATTTCAGTCGTCCGGTGAAACCAAGCCGGTTCACATTCACCTGACCGATCCTAATGCTGCTCCTACTCATATCTCAACGTCACTCGACAGCAAATAGGAAGAAGCGCTCATCCAGTTCCTCCGTGAGAACTGGGACATCTTTGCATGGAAACCTTCTGACATGCCGGGTGTACCCAGGGGAGTAGCTGAGCATCGTTTGCGAGTCGACCCGAAAGTAAAACCAGTCAAGGAACATCTTTGACGGTCCGCCGTACAGAAGAGAAAGGCAATCGGTGAGGAAGTGGCTCGGCTCCTGGCAGCTGAGTTCATCCGAGAGATTTACCACTCCGAGTGGCTCGCCAATGTTGTCATGGTCCCCAAGAAGGATGATTCACTTCGCATGTGCATTGACTTCAAGCATATCAATCGGGCCTGCCCGAAAGATCATTTTCCTCTCCCCCGCATCGACCAGATCGTCGACTTGACTGCGGGATGTGAGCATCTGTCTTTTTTAGATGCCTACTCCGGGTACCACCAGATCCGACTGTATGGACCCGATGAGATAAAAACAGCTTGCATCACTCCATTCGGATGCTTCTGTTATGTCACCATGCCATTCGGCCTGAAGAACACCGGAGCCACATTCATGAGGATGATTCAGAAGTGTCTGCTCACTCAAATCAGTCGGAATGTGGAAGCATACATGGATGACATTGTGGTCAAGTCACGTAAGAGTTCCGACCTGCTGGCTGACCTTGCTGAAACCTTTGCCAACCTCAGAAGGTATGATATCAAGCTTAATCCATCAAAGTGCACATTCGGGGTTCCTGGTGGAAAGTTACTCGGATTCCTCGTTTCCGAACGAGGGATTGACGCAAATCCAGAGAAAGTCGGTGCCATACTCCGGCTGAAACGCCCTGTGCGTGTGCATGATGTCCAGAAGCTTACTGGTTGTTTGGCTGCCTTGAGTCGATTCATCTCTCGTCTCGGTGAAAAGGCCTTGCCTCTTTACCGACTGATGAAGAAATCTGACAAGTTCGAGTGGACTGATGAAGCTGACGCAGCGTTTGCAGAGCTTAAAGCCCTGTTTTCCACCCAGCTGGTGCTTGCTTCCCCAATCAGCAAAGAGCCTTTACTGCTTTATACTGCAGCCACTGGACAAGTTGTCAGTACAGTGCTCACGGTCGAGCGGGAAGAAGAAGGAAAAGCTTATAAAGTCCAGCGCCCAGTATACTATGTTTCTGAAGTTCTGACTCCATCCAAGCAAAGATATCCACATTATCAGAAGCTTGTTTATGGGATTTACATGACCACGAAGAAGGTTGCACACTATTTCTCTGATCACTCCATCATAGTCGTCAGCGACGCGCCATTGTCAGAAATCCTGAATAACAGAGATGCAACTGGTCGAGTGGCTAAATGGGCGATTGAACTCCTTCCATTGGATATCAAGTGCGAGGCAAAGAAAGCTATCAAGTCCCAGGCAATTGCAAATTTCCTTGCCGAGTGGATTGAGCAACAACTGCCGACTCAGATTCACTCGGAGCATTGGACCATGTTCTTTGATGGCTCCAAGATGCTGAATGGTTCCGGTGCTGGGGTAGTATTGGTATCCCCCCGAGGAGACAAGCTCAGTTATGTCCTCCAGATTCATTTTGACTCCTCCAACAACGAAGCTGAATATGAAGCACTTCTGTACGGGTTGCGTGTGGCCATTTCACTCGGCGTCCATTGCCTCATGGTCTATGGCGACTCAGATTTAGTGGTTAATCAAGTGATGAAGGAGTGGGACGTCAGAAGCCCAGCTATGACTGGCTATTGTAATGCAGTGAGAAAGTTAGAGAAGAAGTTTGAAGGGTTAGAGCTCCATCACATACCCCGACTGAAAAATCAAGCAGCTAATGATTTGGCAAAGATAGGTTCCAAAAGGGAGGCCATTCCCAGCAATGTGTTTTTGGAGCATATTCACACACCTTCAGTTCAGGAAGATCCTTTCACCGAAGAACCCCCACAACCAAAGAGTGCCACTGATCCGACTGAAGTCGAGGTCCCAGCTGTGGTCGACTTGATCATGGAGGTTTTGGTCATCACTCCCGACTGGACAGTGCCATACATCGCGTACATTCTTAGGAAAGAGCTCCTAGAGGATGAAGAAGAGGCTCGACAGATCGTCCGTCGATCCAAAGCCTTTACTGTGATAAGAGGATAGCTGTTCAAAGAAAGTATAACTGGAGTCAGCCAGAAATGCATAACACCAAAAGAAGGTCGAGTGATCCTCAACGACATCCACTCGGGGACCTGTGGTCACCATGCGTCCTCTCGGACCATTGTGGCCAAAGCATACCGAGCGGGATTCTATTGGCCACGAGCAAATGAAATGGCGAAAGAAATAGTCGACAAATGTGAAGGTTGCCAGTTTTACTCCAACATGTCTCACAAGCCTGCATCAGCCCTGAAGATCATTCCACTCGTCTGGCCCTTTGCTGTTTGGGGAGTGGATATGTTTGGGCCTCTGAGGACTGGTAGGAGCGGCTTCACCCATGTGCTCGTAGCAGTCGACAAGTTCACTAAATGGATTGAAGCCAAGCCCATCAAGAGTCTTGAAGCCAGTACTGCTGTCAGTTTCATCAAAGAGTTAACATTCAGATATGGTGTTCCGCACGGCATCATCACTGACAATGGGTCGAACTTCGATTCTGATGAGTTCAGAGTTTTCTGTGCTTCCCAAGGCACTCGAGTCGACTATGCTTTAGTCGCCCATCCCCAGTCGAATGGACAAGCTGAAAGAGCAAATGGATTGATTCTCAAAGGACTGAAACCCCGACTGATGCGTGACCTCAAGCACGCAGCAGGCGCCTGGGTCGATGAACTTCCATCAGTGCTTTGGGGATTGAGGACAACTCCCAATCGGTCGACTGGCCGAACTCCATTCTTCTTGGTCTATGGAGCTGAGGCTGTACTTCCGAGTGACTTGCTCCACATTGCACCCCGAGTCGAGCTTTTCTTAGAAGATGAAGCAGAACAGGCGCGACAAGATGCAGTTGATCTCCTGGAAGAAGAAAGAGAGATGGCCCTGATCCGGTCGACCATCTATCAGCAAGACCTGCGTCGATTCCACGCCAGAAATGTGAGGGGTCGAGCATTTCAAGAGGGAGATTTGGTTCTTCGAGTGGATCAGCAGAAACCACACAAGCTTGCTCCTGCTTGGGAAGGCCCCTTCATTGTCACCAGAGTGCTCCACAACGGAGCGTACCACCTTTACAAGGTTGAGCACAAGAAAGACGAGCCACGCGCTTGGAACGCGGAGTTGCTCCGCCCCTTTTACACTTAAGCATTCACACTGTTGAGATGTAATAAGAAATACCTTCTAGTTTGATTATCAAAGACACAGTTTTACAGTCTCCTCAATGATTGCTGTTTCTTTTCTGTATGTTTCAAATCCCCCAGTGGGTGCCTTAGATGCGAATCTGTTTCGTCCAAGCTTAAAACATCCTACCAAGTGGTGAGCAAGCCTCTCACTCGGGGGCTTAGCTGCGAATCCGTTTTGCCTAAGTTTAAAAAAATCCTACCGAGTGGTGAGCAAGCCTCTCACTCGGGGGCTTAGCTGCGAATCCATTTCGCCTAAGTTTAAAAAAAAATCCTACCGAGTGGAGGGCAAGCCTCTCACTCGGGGGCTTAGCTGCAGTCCAGTACTCGCCTAAGTTTTAAAAATCCTACCGAGTGGTGAGCAAGCCTCTCACTCGGGGGCTTAGCTACAGTCCAGTACTCGCCTAAGTTTAAAAAAAAATCCTACCGAGTGGTGAGCAAGCCTCTCACTCGGGGGCTTAGCTGCAGTCCAGTACTCGCCTAAGTTTGAAAAATCCTACCGAGTGGCGAGCAACCCTCCCACTCGGAGGCTTAGCTGCAGTCCAGTACTCGCCTAAGTTTTAAAAATCCTACTGAGTGGTGAGCAAGCCTCTCACTCGGGGGCTTAGCTGCAGTCCAGTACTCGCCTAAGTTTAAAAAAAATCCTACCGAGTGGTGAGCAAGCCTCTCACTCGGGGGCTTAGCTGCAGTCCAGTACTCGCCTAAGTTTGAAAAATCCTACCGAGTGGTGAGCAACCCTCCCACTCAGAGGCTTAGCTGCAGTCCAGTACTCGCCTAAGTTTTAAAAATCCTACCGAGTGGTGAGCAACCCTCCCACTCGGGGGCTTAGCTGCAGTCCAGTACTCGCCTAAGTTTGCAAATTCCTACCGAGTGGTGAGCAATCCTCCCACTCGGGGGCTTAGCTGCAGTCTAGTACTTGCCGAAGTTTGAAAAATCCTACCGAGTGGTGAGCAACCCTCCCACTCGGGGGCTTAGCTGCAGTCCAGTACTCGCCTAAGTTTGAAAAATCCTACCGAGTGGTGAGCAACCCTCCCACTCGGGGGCTTAGCTGTAGTCCAGTACTCGCCTAAGTTTGAAAAATCCTACCGAGTGGTGAGCAACCCTGCCACTCGGGGGCTTAGCTGCAGTCCAGTACTCGCCTAAGTTTGAAAAATCCTACCGAGTGGTGAGCAACCCTCCCACTCGGGGGCTTAGCTGCAGTCCAGTACTCGCCTAAGTTTGAAAAATCCTACCGAGTGGTGAGCAACCCTCCCACTCGGAGGCTTAGCTGCAGTCCAGTACTCGCCTAAGTTTGAAACACATCCCTATCCGCAAGGACGACGAGGTGCAGGTCGACTGCAACCTTCTCCTCGGAGCTACGCCACAAGTACAACGTACGCTCCATCCCTATCCGCAAGGACGACGAGGTGCAGGTTGACTGCAAACTTCCCCTCGGAGCTGCGCCACAAGTATAACGTACGCTCCATCCCTATCCGCAAGGACGACGAGGTGCAGGTCGACTGCAAACTTCTCCTCGGAGCTGCGCCAAAAGTATAACGTACGCTCCATCCCTATCCGCAAGGACGACGAGGTGCAGGTCGACTGCAAACTTCTCCTCGGAGCTACGCCACAAGTATAACGTACGCTCCATCCTCATCCGCAAGGACGATGAGGTGCAGGTCGACTGGAACCTCCTCCTCAGAGCTGCATCTGAAGTACGAAGGTTATTCCGAGCGAAGAACAAGTTCCACTCGAAGGCAAACACAAGCATATTCGGAGATAAACCAAGTTCAGATAAATCCTAAGGTTCCGGACCACGGATTAAAGTACTCGGGCATCAAGCCCGAAGGAGTTTAATGATTACAAAATCACTCGACATTTCAAGGCAAATTTAAGGTGAGGCATAAAAAGTTTGTTCACTCGGCAGGAGGAGGGCTAGCAGGCTCGACGAACTCGTCCAGGTCGATTCCGTTAGCAATTCGAGTGGCAGCAGCGATAAAGGTTTCCATGAAAGATTGGAAGTCGTGCCTCTTGGTGTTGGCAACCTTGATCGCCGCCAGCTTCTCTTCTCGCGCTTCCTTGCAGTGGACACGAACCAAGGACAGAGCCACATCAGCGCCACACCGAGCAGAAGACTTCTTCCATTCTTGCACTCGACCGGGAACCTCGTTGAGTCGAGTCATCAGAGACTCGAGGTCATTCTGGAGCGTTGCCCTTCGCCAGAGTGCTGTGTCGATCTGCGACATTGCGACTTTCAGTCGAGCAAGATAGTCGACAACACCAGCAACGCGAGACTCCAGTCGGAGTACGTTCATGGCAGCTTCGTACTTCACTGGAGAATGGATGGGGTCCAAGCTTGTCTCAACTCACCCAGTCTCTTCCTCGAAGTTCTGGCAAAATTCTGCACGCACAATTCAAAGATGAGTCAGTGGTTGTGTGTCGAGTCGACAGTAACAAGTCAGTCGGGCCGAAGAAAATACCTTCAAGCATGATGAACAGCTTCTTGGCAAGACCTCCCAGATAGTTCTCCAGATCATCCCTCTTGCGAGCAATGCCTTCCATCTTGTCGGTCAGATTATTCTTGTCCTTCTTCAGGCGAGTCGCTTCCTTATTGGCTTCATCAAGGGCAGTTTTCAGCTTGGCATTTTCTTCTTCCAGTTTGCCGACTGAAGCTAGCTTCTGTTCAGCGAGTGCAGTTTTCTCATCAGCTGCTTTCTGCACGGCTGCAAGGTCCTGATCCTTTTTAGCCAGAGCGTGGTTCAGAGTCTCTGAAAGAAATAATGTTCAGTTCAGAAAAAGCAAATAACATCTAGTTCAAAAACAAATCAGTCGACAAGGCTTTTCATACCAGCGGCTTCGTCCTTGGCCTTCTGCAAGTTTGTCTTGGCCAGCTCCAGGTCGAGGTTGAGCTGAATCTGCTACTTCTCCAGGTCAACAAAACGAGCTCCAAGTTC
Organism: Thinopyrum obtusiflorum; assembly: GCA_036873465.1. Lineage (NCBI taxonomy): Eukaryota > Viridiplantae > Streptophyta > Magnoliopsida > Poales > Poaceae > Thinopyrum > Thinopyrum obtusiflorum. The sequence goes on from JAAAWM010012013.1 coordinate 31,833, forward strand.
ACAGGATTTCTATAATCAAAAGATAGTCAATCGACAGATTGAAAGATTGGTTACTTCAGAGCAATGATCTGATAAATTCAACAAGTTCTAAGACTACTGCCGAATCAAACATCCAACAGTAGTCTCGGGGACTACACCCAGTGGGTGCACTAGCGTGCCCCCACTGGTCCAGTTTCCACTCGACGTGGTCTGTCCAGGCCGAGTGTAAAAAAAAAGGGAGGCAAGTTGTTCTCAGACCATAGCCAACTGCCCGCAGTCGACCACGGTCTCGGGGACTACACCCAGTGGGTGCACTGAGCGTGCCCCCACTGGTTCAGGTTCCACTCGACGTGGTCTGTCCAGGCCGAGTGAGAATATTCCAATTCTAAGACCACAGTCGACTGCCCGCAGTCAACTATAGTCTCGGGGACTACACCCAGTGGGTGCACTCAGCGTGCCCCCACTAGTTCAAAGATCCAATCGACACAACCTAGTCGACTCAAGATACAAATTTGCTCAATGGCAAGTCAAAACACCCAGTGGGTGTATGAATGCGAAACGCAGACAGATGCAAAGATTCTTCAAAGAAAGTTTTCAGGTAGCATATCCTAACAGAACAAGCAACAAGCTAAAGAGTCAGTCGCTGATCAACCAACCTGGACGTTGCTCTGAAGGGCTGAGCTGGCATCATAAGCAGCTTGGCTGGTGTCCCGGACCACCTTCATCTGCTCCATCATGATGCCCGCCTGGCGTATAGCTTCCTTGGCAGCACCCAGTTGGTCCTCTGGGACGTGATGTGCAGCAAAGAGCGAAGATGGATCGGCTGGAGTCTGAGCAGTCGACGCTGAAGGCTGAGCACTCGTCAACGGTTCGGCGAAAGTTACAGAAGTCCGATTGGCATTGCCACCTTCCTGGATTGCCGTTTCGGTCACCGATGCAGACTGAGGTGTCTTTCCAGCTGACGCCTTCCTGTTTCTTCTCCCATGGGGCCTCAGCGGCACATCCTCGTCGTCATCTGGAAGATCAATGACATGGGGAGGAGCTGCAAAAAGAATCAAATTGCCAGAAATTCAATCTACCAATAAAACGGCCGAGTAAATGAGGACACGATTACGAGAGTCGTACCCGGATTGGAGGTGACTGCATCTTCCATTTCTTCATCTTCATTCTTGTAAGCGGAAGTCTCGGAGGTAGCAGCACTACAAATTTCAAGATTCAGTCGATCATGTCTATAACAGTGAGTCGACCGAAACCCAATTCGTACTAAACAAAGAATTCAAGTCCAACTATTACCCGGAAACATTGGGAATGGTCACTTTGATCTTGGGCAAGGCTATCTACAGTTTTGACGGCGCAACTTTCGATTGCTTCGGCGCCTTCTTAGTCGGCACTGGAGAAGATGTCCGAGGGCGCTTTGATGACTGCCCGGTCTGCGTGATCGCTTTGCCGCGGACGCTTGCCGGATCGTGAGTGAGCTTGGATCGCCTTTCCCTACGGGGAGGTGAGTTGATCTCTTCTTCATCACTCGGGTCATCGCTCTCCTCGTCCTCTGCACCATCAGAATGCCACTCGCCGCTCTCGCCTCCGCTCGCCTCCCCCTCCGAGTCCTGCTCCTGCTCTCCGTTGGGCATCGAATACATCTCAGTAAGAGCCTAGAAGACAACAAGCAAGACAAAAGTCAGTCGGTTGACTACAAGCAGTTACATGATAAATCAGGATAACACTCGGAAATTCAGAGTTGGACCTTGTCTGTTTCGTACGAGTTGTCGAGTGGAGGGACTCTCCTGGCCCCCCTGGGGTTATCTTTGTTGCCAGTGATACCCCTCAACCACTTCTCCACCGTATCCTCGTCGACTTCTTCTGGATGGACCCGAGTGGAATCGTCAATGCCCGAATACATCCACATCGGATGGTCACGGGTTTGAAGTGGCTGAATGCGTCGTCTGAGGAAGACTTCCAACAGATCCATGCCGGTCACGCCATCACGGATGAGCTGGACCACTCGCTCAACCAGCACCTTCAACTCCGCTTTCTCCCCCGGGGTCACTTTCAAGGCGGAGGGCTTCTCTACTCAAGCCATGGAAAAGGGGGGAAGTCCAGCCGACCGACCTCGAGTCGGCTGGTCTTTGCAGTAAAACCAGGTCGACTGCCACCCTCAGACTGACTCGAGAAGGATTATGGCCGGGAAAGAGCTCTTACCCCTCATTTGAATTCCAAGACCCCCACACATCTGGATCACTTTTGTCTTCTCATCACTCGGATTAGCTTTTTTGACAGACTGAGAGCGACACGTGAAAATGTGCTTGAAGAGGCCCCAGTGTGGTCGACAACCCAAGAAATTCTCGCACATAGACACGAAAGCGGCAAGATACACGATGGTGTTGGGGGAAAAGTGATGAAGTTGTGCTCCAAAGAAGTTCAAGAAAGCTCAGAAAAAAGGATGAGGAGGCAAAGAAAACCCGCGGTCGACGTGAGTGGCGAGGAGGATGCACTCACCCTCCTGTGGTCGGGGCTCAGTCTCGTCCTCCGGGAGCCGCGCGGATCCGTGGGGGATCAATCCCTCCTCGGCCAGATCATCGATGTCGTCCTGACGAATCGTCGACCGGATCCAATTGCCCTGGATCCAGCCGCGCGGCAGACCGGACCTCGACGAAGATCTGCCCCGGCTGGACTTCTTCCCCTTCGCCTTCGCCATCGCCTTCTTCGCATGCTCCAAAGCCACCGTCTTCTCCTTCCCCATCGCAGCGGACGGAGCTCGAACAGAGTGGCGGCACCGGGGCGGGAGTGGATGCGGTGGAGAAAATGGAGAAGGAAGAGGAAGAATGGGAATGCACTGTTCAAAAACCCCAGTCCGACGCCTTATATGAGGTTGCTTCCGAGTGACTGACCTGTGGACCCGGGCGATCCTATCAAATCCCGCAACAGTCGCGCGCGTGACACGTGGCGAAAAAGGTGGCGTGGAAATCAAGGCGGCCCTGCCTAATCCAACCCGATTACTGCGGCCTCCTCCGCCCCGCGCGCTTCCCAAAATTCGAATCCCGCGAGATCCGCGGGCAACAGAGCAACCTGTCAGACGAAAGATTTTCTCCATATCAACGCTCGAAGCTTTTCAGTAAAAGTTCACTCGACAAAACCAAGAATGGATCAAGGCGACTGAAAAAGAAGTTGATGTCACCGTGTTGATTCGTCGATCCCAACAAGACACTTCCGGAGCACGAAAATTGAATCGGAAGTATTTTCAACTCCTTCTCCACTCAAACCCTGAACCATTCGGGGGCTAATTATGAAGCTATGTACCTAGGGTAGGGTTATAGGCCTGACCTAGACACCCTCCCCAAGGGCATCACCCTAAAGTCAGAAGCATTCGAAGGGTACCATCATCCACTCGACCAAAAACATTCCACTCAAAAGAATCAATGTCACTCGATCGTAATAGAAACCACTCGACATACAGAAGATCTAAAGTCATTCTGCACAACAACGGTCGGGCGCTTACTCATAGACTTAATGATCATTTATATCACTTTATTGCGGACGTTACCTGTAACGCTTCCTCTTTATGTACATTGAACTCCTTGTAACGTGGGTTGGCTGGGGTCCTGGCGCACTCTATATAAGCCACCCTCCTACACGGGCACAAGGGTTCGCACCCCCTATAACACACACACACATATAATCTAGTCGACCGCCTCCGGGCTCCGAGACGTAGGGCTATTACTTCCTCCGTGAAGGGCCTGAACTCGTAAAACTCGTGTGTACAACTTCGCCATAGCTAGGATCTTGCCTCCTCATACCTACCCCCCATTCTACTGTCAGTCTTAGAACCACGACACCCGATACTCAGTTCTCCTTTGGTGGCGAAGAAGATGGTGGTGGTGATGACAATTATGCCTTCAGCTTTTTCATATTGTAGTTGAGGAGAGCAATTTCCTCCTTTAAATCATCGACCTCCAACTCCAGCTTCAAGATCTTGTCACATAAATCTCCTTTGCTTTTCTGCCGAAAACGTGAAGGAATAGATCGGTTATTAGACCGGTTAGCCCTCTTAGGGAGACTAGACTTCTTGAACTTCATGTGCATATCCCCAGGTTGAGGTAGAGGAACATCCTCCTCCTCCGAACTTGAATCATCAATCCTCATCAAATGAGCATCCTCCTCATCATCCGTAGTTCGACCATAAGGAGATAGGTCCCCATAGGTCTTTGGGTCAGCAATGAGATGTGAGACATAGCTCTCTCCGTCAGAGTCTTGAGATGACATCTTGCTCTAAATCTGCTGTAGAAACAACTCAAAACAAAAACAGAGGATTGTGTCCTGGTACGGTGGTCAAAACCTTCGGGAGATTATATAGTGAATTTTTACCGACCAAAATAAGTATCGTGCAAGAAAACGGAGTCCGGAGGGCACACGAGGTGCCCACAAGGCAGGGGGCGCGCCCTCCACCCTCGTGGATGCCTCGTGTCCCTTTCAGACTACTTCTTATTTTCCTATGTTCTTAAATATTCCAAAACGGAGAAAAATTGCTATTATAACTGTTTTGGAGTCGGTTTACTTACCGTACCACATACCTATTCCTTTTCAGAGTCTAAAACATTCTGGAAAGTGTCCGTTATGTACTCCTCCGGGGTTACGGTTTCAATAACATTGGTTTCAACATTTATGGGATTACCTGAGATATAATGTTTGATTCTTTGACCGTTCTCCACCTTCGGATTTGTGCCTTCGAAGTTGTTGATTTTTATGGCACCGGAACAATAGACCTCCTCGATGACGTAAGGACCTTCCCATTTAGAGAGGAGTTTCCCTGCAAAAAATCTTAAACGAGAGTTGTATAACAGGACATAATCACCTACATTAAACTCAAGCTTTTGTATCCTTTTGTCTTGCCATCTTTTAACTTTTTCTTTAAACAATTTGGCATTCTCATAGGCCTGGGTTCTCCACTCATCAAGTGAGCTGATGTCAAATAGTCTCTTCTCACCGGCAAGTTTGAAATCATAATTGAGCTTTTTAATGGCCCAATATGCCTTATGTTCTAGTTTGAGAGGTAAATGACATGCTTTTCCATAAACCATTTTATACGGAGACATACCCATAGGATTTTTATATGCAGTTCTATAGGCCCATAATGCATCATCAAGTTTCTTGGACCAATTCTTTCTAGATCTATTAACAGTCTTTTGCAAAATTAATTTAATCTCTCTATTACTCAGTTCTACTTGACCACTAGATTGTGGGTGATATGGAGATGCAATTCTATGATTAACATCATACTTAGCAAGCATTTTACGAAAAGCACCATGAATAAAATGTGAACCACCATACGTCATTAAGTATCTAGGGACTCCAAACCTCGGAAATAACTTCTTTAAGCATCTTAATAGAGGTGTTATGATCAGCACTACTAGTTGGGATAGCTTCTACCCACTTAGTAACATAATCAACAGCAACTAAAATATGTGTATACCCATTAGAGGAAGGAAACGGTCCCATATAATCAAAGCCCCAAACATCAAATGGTTCAATAACAAGTGAATAGTTCATAGGCATTTCTTGATGTCTACTAATATTACCAATTCTTTGACATTCATCACAAGACAAGACAAACTTACGGGCATCTTTAAAAAGAGTAGGCCAATAAAAACAGGATTGCAATACCTTATGTGCAGTTCTATCTCCAGCGTGATGTCCTCCATAAGCCTCGGAGTGACACCTGCGTAGGATCTGTTCCTGTTCATGCTCAGGTACACAACATCTAATAAAACCATCTACTCCTTCTTTATAAAGGTGTGGGTCATCCCAGAAGTAATGTCTTAAATCATAGAAAAACTTTTTCTTTTGCTGGTATGTGAAACTAGGTGGTATAAATTTAGCAACAATGTAATTAGCATAATCAGCATACCATGGAGCAGTACGAGAAGCATTTATGACAGCTAATTGTTCATCAGGAAAGCTATCATCAATAGGTAGTGGGTCATCAAGAACATTCTCTAACCTAGATAAGTTGTCTGCAACGGGGTTCTCGGCTCCCTTTCTATCAATAATATGCAAATCAAATTCTTGTAGCAAGAGAACCCATCTAATAAGTCTAGGTTTAGCATCTTTCTTTGTCATAAGGTATTTAATAGCAGCATGATCAGTGTGAACAGTTACTTTAGAATCAACAATATAAGGTCTAAACTTATCACAAGCAAATACAACTGCTAAAAATTCTTTTTCAGTAGTGGCATAATTTCTCTGGGCCTACTTTTAATTTCTTATCAACTCTTTGTCCTAGAACAGCACCTACAACATAATCACTAGCATCACACATAATTTCAAAGGGTAAATTCCAATCGGGTGGCTGAACAATAGGTGCAGAAATCAAGGCTTTCTTAAGTATTTCAAAAGCTTCTACGCAATCATCATCAAAGACAAAATGAACATCTTTTTGTAATAGATTAGTCACGGGCCTAGAAATTTTTGAGAAGTCTTTAATGAACCTCCTATAAAAACCGGCATGACCAAGGAAACTTCTTATAGCTTTAATGTCCTTAGGACACAGCATCTTTTCAATAGCATCAACTTTAGCTTTATCAACTTCAATACCTCTTTCAAAAATTTTATGCCCCAAGACAATACCTTCATTAACCATAAAGTGGCACTTCTCCCAATTCAAGACAAGATTAGTTTCTTCACATCTCTGCAAAACTCGATCAAGGTTGCTTAAGAAATCATCAAAAGAAGTTTCATACACGAAGAAATCATCCATGAAAACCTCAACAATCTTTTCACAAAAGTCAGAGAGCAGTCATACATCTTTGAAAGGTAGCAGGTGCATTACATAAACCAAAAGGCATACGTCTATAAGAAAAGGTACCGAAAGGGCAAGTAAAAGTGGTCTTTTCATCATCCTCTTTTGACACAGGTATTTGAGAGAAACCAGAATAACCATCTAGAAAGGAAAAATGTGTATGTTTGGATAATCTTTCTAGCATTTGGTCAATAAAAGGTAAAGGGTAATGATCCTTTTTAGTAGCTTTATTTAATTTTCAGAAGTCAATACCATTCTATAACGTGTAACAATTCTTTGTGGGATCAATTCATCTTTATCATTAGGAACAATAGTAATACCTCCCTTCTTAGGGACACAATGGACATGACTTACCCACTGACTATCAGCAATAGGATAAATTATACCTGCCTCCAGAAGCTTTAGTATTTCTTTTCTTACCACTTCTTTCATCTTAGGATTTAACCTTCATTGGTGATCAACAACTGGTTTAGCATCTTCCTCCAATTTTATTTTGTGCTGGCATAGAGTGGGACTAATGCCCTTAAGGTCATCGAGAGTATATCCAATAGCAGCACGGTGCTTCTTCAGAGTTTTCAATAATTTCTCTTCTTCCTGCTCTGAAATGTTAGCACTAATAATAACAGGATATATCTTCTTTTCATCAAGATAAGCATATTTAAGAGTATCAGGTAATGGTTTAAGCTCAAACACGGGATCACCCTTGGGTGGAGTAGGATCCCCTAAAATTTCAACAGGCAAGTTGTGTTTCAAGATAGGTCCCTGTTTAAAGAATACTTCATCTATTTCCCTTCTTTCATTCATAAACATATCATTTTCATGGTCTAGCAAATATTGTTCTAAAGGATCATTAGGAGGCACGACAATAGAAGCAAGACCAATAATTTCATCTTTACTAGGCAATTCTTTAACATGGGGTTGTCTATGAATTTTAGCAAAATTAAAATCATGAGACATATCCCCTAAACCAACAGTAACGATATCCTTTCGCAGTCTATCCTTGCATTAACAGTATTGAAGAAGGGTCTACCAAATATAATGGGACAAAATTCATCTTGTGGAGAACCAAGAACAAGAAAATCAGTAGGATATTTAACTTTCCCACACAAAACTTCAACATCTCTAACAAGCCCAACCGGTGAAATAGTATCTCTATTGGCAAGCTTAATTGTAACGTCAATATCTTCTATCTCAGCAGGTGCAATATCATGCATAATTTCTTCATATAAGGAATGAGATATTGCACTTGCACTAGCACCCATATCACATAAGCCATGATAGCAATGATCTCCTATTTTAACAGAAACAACAGGCATGCCTACAACAGGTCTATGTTTATTTTTAGTATCGGGTCTAGCAATTCTAGCAGCTTCAATACAGAAGTAAATAACATGCCCATCAATATTATCGACCAAGAGATCTTTAACCATAGCAATACTAGGTTCAACTTTAATTTGCTCAGGGGGTGTAGATGTTCTAGCATTACTCTTACGAACCACAGTTGAAGTTTTAGTGTGATCCTTTATTCTAACAGGGAAAGGTGGTTTCTCAATATAAGCGGTAGGAACAATAGGATCAATATTATAAGTGATAGTCTTTTCTTCAACTTTAATAGGTTCAACTACTTTTACTTCAATTGAGGATGATATTTAAACCACTTCTCCTTGGGGAGATCAACATGAGTAGCAAATGATTCACAGAAAGAAGCTACTATCTCAGAGTCAAGTCCATATTTAGTGCTAAATTCACGAAAAGCATCGATATCCATAAAAGATTTAACACAATCAAACTTAGGTGTTATACCTGACTCCTTACCTTCGTCGAGTTCCCAATCTTCAGAGTTGCATTTAATTCTTTCCAAGAAATCCCATCTGAATTCAATAGTCTTCATCATAAAAGAACCAGTACAAGAAGTATCGAGCATGGAGCGATTATTGAGAGAAAGCCGAGCATAAAATTTTTAAATAATAATTTCTCTTGAGAGCTCATGATTGGGGCATGAATATAACATTGACTTAAGCCTCCCCCAAGCTTGAGCGATACTTTCTCCTTCATGAGGCCAAAAATTATATATATAATTACGATCACGATGAACCAGATGCATAGGATAAAACTTCTGATGAAATTCCAATTTCAATCGGTTGTAGTTCCCTGATCCCATATCATCACATAGCCTAAACCATGTCAATCCCTTTCCCTTCAAATATAAAGGGGATACCTTCTTCTTGATAACATCCTCGGGCGTACCTGCAAGCTTAAATAATCCACAAACTTCATCCACATAGATTAGGTGCATATCGGGATGTAATGTTCCATCTCCTGTAAAAGGATTAGCTACCAGTTTCTCTATCATACCCGAAGGAATTTCAAAGTAAACATTTTTAGTAGGTTGAGGAGAAACTCTTTGCTCTACTGTTCAGGGTGAAGATACCCCGAACAAGCCCCTCAAAGGATTATTTTCCATAGTAACAAGTGACAGTAAATTTCAGCACACTATATAATTTTTTCCTTACCAAGTTCCACCTACCAAAGGCGCTTCACTGCCCAGAAACGGCGCCAAAAAAGAGTCTTGATGACCCACAATTATAGGGGATCTACTGTAGTCCTTTCGATAAGTAAGAGTGTCGAACCCAACGAGGAGCAGAAGGAGAGGACAAGCAGTTGTCAGTAAGGTATTCTCTGCAAGCACTGAAATTATCGGTAACAGATAGTTTTGTGATAAGGTAATTCGCAACGGGTAACAAGTAACAAAAGTAAAGAAGGTGCAGCAAGGTGGCCCAATCCTTTTTATAGCAAAGGACAAGCCTGGACTAACTCTTATATAAAGGAAAGCGCTCCCGAGGACACATGGGAATTATCGTCAAGCTAGTTTTCATCATGCTCATATGATTCGCGTTCGTTACTTTGATAATTTGATATGTGGGTTGACCGGTGCTTGGGTACTGCCCTTCCTTGGACAAGCATCCCACTTATGATTAACCTCCCCCACAAGCATCCGCAACTACGAAAGAAGATTAAGGTAAACCTAACCATAGCATGAAACATATGGATCCAAATCAGCCCCTTACGAAGCAACGCATAAACTAGGGTTTAAGCTTCTGTCACTCTAGCAACCCATCATCTACTTATTACTTCCCAATGCCTTCCCCTAGGCCCAAACAATGGTGAAGTGTCATGTAGTCGACGTTCACATAACACCACTAGAGGAAAGGCAACATACATCTCATCAAAATATCGAACGAATACCAAATTCACATGGCTACTTATAACAAGACTTCTCCCATGTCCTCAGGAACAAACGTAACTACTCACAAATCATATTCATGTTCATAATCAGAGGGGTATTAATATGCATAAAGGATCTGAACATATAATCTTCCATCGAATAAACCAACTAGCATCAACTACAAGGAGTAATCAACACTACTAGCAACCCACATGTACCAATCTGAGGTTTTGAGACAAAGATCGGATACAAGAGATGAACTAGGGTTTGAGAGGAGATGGTGCTGGTGAAGATGTTGATGGAGATTGACCCCCTCCTGATGAGAGGATTGATGGTGATGACGATGGTGACAATTTCCCCCTCCCGTAGGGATGTTTCCCCGGCAGAACAGCTCCGTCGGAGCCCTAGATTGGTTTCGCCAGGTTCCGCCTCGAGACGGCGGCGCTTCGTCCCGAAAGCTTCCTTCTTTTTTTTTCCAGGGCAAAAGACACCTTATACCAGAAGATGGGCATCGGGGGGCTTCCAGGTGGCCCACGAGGCCGGGGGCGCGCCCAGGGGGGTAGGGTGCACCCCCACCCTGGTGGACGGTGGGTGGTTCCCCTCTGGTGCTTTCTTCGCCCAATATTTTTAATATATTCCAAAACTGACTTTCGTGGAGTTTCAAGAGTTTTGGAGCTGTGTAGAATAGGTCTCTAATATTTGCTCCTTTTCCAGCCCAGAATTCCAGCTGCCGGCATTCACCCTCTTCATGTAAACCTTGTAAAATAAGAGAGAAAAGGCATAAGTATTGTGACATAATGTGTAATAACAGCCCATAATGCAATAAATATCGATATAAAAGCATGATGCAAAATGGACGTATCAGTGGGAGGGAGGGAGGAGCAGCCATAGGAGGTGCCCAAGTAGGAGGAATCCTACTTGGAGTCCCTCCCGAGCTGCGCCCCTCCCAACCATATATAACCGAGGGGGAAGGAAAGAGGGGGGAGAGGGAAGGAAGGGGGAGTCTGATACGTCCATTTTGCATCATGTTTACCTACTGTAATTTATGATGTTTTTATCCATAATAATGCTTTTTGGAGTAATTCTAATGCCTTTTCTCTCATAATATGCAAGGTACACACAAAGAGGGAGAATTCCGGTAGCTGGAAATCTGGACCTGAAAAAGTTACGCCAGGCCACCTATTTGGCACAACTCCAAATGAGCTGAAACTTTTCGGGGAATTTTTATGGAATATATAAGAAATATTGGAACCAATAAGTACCAGAGGGGGCCCACCAGGTGGGCACAACCCACCTGGGTGCGCCAGGGAGCCCAGGCGCGCACTGGTGGGTTGTGCTCCCCTCGGCCCACCTCCGGTGCCCATCTTCTGGTATATAAGTAATTTTGACCTCGAAAAAAATTAAGGAGAGTACTTTCAGGATGGAGCGCCACCGTCTCGAGGCGGAACTTGGGCAGGATCACTTTTGTCCTCCGGCGGAGCGATTTCGCCGGGGGAACTTCTCTCCCGGAGGGGGAAATCATCGTCATCATTATCACCAACAACTCTCCCATCCCGGGGAGGGCAATATCCATCAACATATTCAACAGCACTATCTCCTCTCAAACCCTAGTCCATCTCTTGTGTTCAATCTTTGTACCGGAACTATAGATTGGTGCTTGTGGGTGACTAGTAGTGTTGATTACATCTTGTTGTTGATTACTATATGGTTTATTTGGTGGAAGATTATATGTTCAAATCCATTATGCTATTTAATACCCCTCTGATCTTGAGCATGATTATAATTTGTGCCCCCCCCCCCCCCCCCCCCCCCCCCCCCCCCCCCCCCCCCCCCCCCCCCCCCCCCCCCCCCCCCCCCCCCCCCCCCCCCCCCCCCCCCCCCCCCCCCCCCCCCCCCCCCCCCCCCCCCCCCCCCCCCCCCCCCCCCCCCCCCCCCCCCCCCCCCCCCCCCCCCCCCCCCCCCCCCCCCCCCCCCCCCCCCCCCCCCCCCCCCCCCCCCCCCCCCCCCCCCCCCCCCCCCCCCCCCCCCCCCCCCCCCCCCCCCCCCCCCCCCCCCCCCCCCCCCCCCCCCCCCCCCCCCCCCCCCCCCCCCCCCCCCCCCCCCCCCCCCCCCCCCCCCCCCCCCCCCCCCCCCCCCCCCCCCCCCCCCCCCCCCCCCCCCCCCCCCCCCCCCCCCCCCCCCCCCCCCCCCCCCCCCCCCCCCCCCCCCCCCCCCCCCCCCCCCCCCCCCCCCCCCCCCCCCCCCCCCCCCCCCCCCCCCCCCCCCCCCCCCCCCCCCCCCTAGTATGTATGTTGTGATTCCCTTAGTGGTGTCATGTGAACGTCAACTACATGTCACTTCACCATATTTGGGCCTAAGGGAATGCGTTGTGGAGTAGTTATTAGATGATGGGTTGCGAGAGTGACAGATGCTTAAACCCTAGTTTATGCGCTATTCCGTAAGGGACCGATTTGATCCAAAAGTTTAATGCTATGGTTAGAATTTATTCTTAATACTTTTCTCGTAGTTGCAGATGCTTGCGAGGGGGTTAATCATAAGTAGGAGGTTTTTTCAAGTAAGAACAACACCTAAGCACCGGTCCACCCAGATATCAAATTATCAAAGTAGCGAACACGAATCCAACCAACATGATGAAAGTGACTAGATGAAATTCCCGTGTACCCTCAAGAACGCTTTGTTTATTATAAGAGACCATCTTGGACTGTCCTTTGCCTCAAAAGGATTGGGCTACCTTGCTGCACTTCTTTTACCTTTACCGTTACTTGCTCGTTACAAATTATCTTGCTATCAAACTACTCTGCTACTTACAATTTCAGCACTTGCAGACATTACCTTGCTGAAAATCACTTGTCATTTCCTTCTGCTCCTCGTTGGGTTCGACACTCTTACTTATCGAAAAGGCTACAATTGATCCCATATACTTGTGGGCCATCAGAGTCAAGATAGGAGATCACTGTTATCATGGTTTGTGTGACATAGGTGCTAGCGTGAGTGCTATTCCTTTTACCTTATACCAAGAAATTATGAATGACATAGCACCTGCTGAAATAGAAGACATAGATGTTACTATTAAGCTTTACAATAGAGATACTATATCACCAATTGGGATTGTTAGAGATGTTGAAGTCTTGTGTGGGAAAATAAAATATCCTACTGATTTTCTTGTTCTTGGTTCCCCACAAGATGACTTTTGGCCCATTATCTTTGGTAGACCTTTCTTGAACACCGTCAATGCTAAAATAGACTGTGAGAAACAAACTGTTGGTGTCAGTTTTGGTGATGAGTCTCATGAGTTTAATTTTGCCAAGTTTAGTAGAAAACCTCATAAAAAAGAATTGCCTAGTAAGGATGAAATAATTGGTCTTGCTTCTATTGCTGTGCCTCCTACCGATCCTTTAGAACAATATCTGCTAGACCATGAAAATGATTTACATATGCATGACCCCCAATGAAATAGATAAGATTTTCTTTGAACAACGTCCTCTGCTTAAACACAATTTACCTATTGAAACTCTAGGAGGTCCTCCTCCACCTAAAGGTGATCCTGTGTTTGAATTAAAGCAATTGCCAGACACTTTGAAATATGCTTATCTCGATGAGAAAAAGATATATCCTGTTATTATTAGTGCTAACCTTTGAGAACATGAAGAAGAAAGATTATTGAAAGTTCTAAGGAAGCACCTAGCTGCTATTGGATTTACTCTTGATGATCTTAAGGGCATTAGTCCCACTCTATGTCAGCACAAAATTAATATGGAACCTGTTGCTAAACCCGTTGTTGATCACCAACGTCGGTTGAATCCGAAGATGAAAGAAGTGGTAAGAACGGAAATATTAAAACTTCTGGAAGCAGGTATAATCTACCCCATAGCTGATAGTAGATGGGTAAGTCTTGTTCATTGTGTCCCTAAGAAGGGAGGTATTACTGTTGTTCGTAATGATTAGATTGAACTCATTCCACAAAGAATTGTTACAGGCTATAGAATGGTAATTGATTTTAGAAAATTGGGGGGGGGGGGGGGGGGGGGGGGGGGGGGGGGGGGGGGGGGGGGGGGGGGGGGGGGGGGGGGGGGGGGGGGGGGGGGGGGGGGGGGGGGGGGGGGGGGGGGGGGGGGGGGGGGGGGGGGGGGGGGGGGGGGGGGGGGGGGGGGGGGGGGGGGGGGGGGGGGGGGGGGGGGGGGGGGGGGGGGGGGGGGGGGGGGGGGGGGGGGGGGGGGGGGGGGGGGGGGGGGGGGGGGGGGGGGGGGGGGGGGGGGGGGGGGGGGGGGGGGGGGGGGGGGGGGGGGGGGGGGGGGGGGGGGGGGGGGGGGGGGGGGGGGGGGGGGGGGGGGGGGGGGGGGGGGGGGGGGGGGGGGGGGGGGGGGGGGGGGGGGGGGGGGGGGGGGGGGGGGGGGGGGGGGGGGGGGGGGGGGGGGGGGGGGGGGGGGGGGGGGGGGGGGGGGGGGGGGGGGGGGGGGGGGGGGGGGGGGGGGGGGGGGGGGGGGGGGGGGGGGGGGGGGGGGGGGGGGGGGGGGGGGGGGGGGGGGGGGGGGGGGGGGGGGGGGGGACTTCTATGTGAATGTGAACAAACATAAATCATTACGTTATCTTCCTTGTCGAACGTCAACAATTTTGGCATATAATATTTTGATGGGGGCTCACAATCACAAAAGATTTCCAAGATAGTGTATTTGCATGTGAATCTTCTCTTCCCTTATTAATTCTTTCATGAATTGCATCATTGACCAATGCTATGTTTGTCAATCTACAATAAAATTTTCTACTTATACTTTTCCTTATGTGATGTCATTACTCACCATAAGATTAGCATATGATCTTTTTCATTTATTTCCTTTCTTTTTATTGCAGCAAGAAAGTAAAGAAAGCAAAACTCAAACTAAACTTTTTTATATATCTCGCACACGATTACAAGGATAGATCACTAAGAAAACTCTCAAGAAAAAAGGATCGAACTAAACTTTTATTCATCTAAAGCAAAAGATAACTATGGATTGAACTAAGATACGTAAAGGCAAAAGATAGTGGAGGTGATACGATACCAGGGCACATCCCCCAATTTTTCTTTTGGTGATGAAGAAGGTGGTGGTGGTGATGAAATAGTAGTGATCTTGTCCTTCTTCCTTAGCTTATGCTTGAGAATGGAATTTTCCTCCTTCAATTCACCGATCTCCTGCTCAAGCTCCAATACCTTTTTTGCATAAATCTTGCGTGTTTTCCTACAAAAGACGAAAGGGTATAAATTGGATTTTAGGCTTCTTTTCCTTATTGGGGAGGCTTGACTTCTTGAATTCCACATGCATGTCCCCGGGTTGAGGCAATGGGACTTCATCCTCGTCTGAGCTCGTCTCTTCCTCCCCTTTAGGAACATAGTCTTCCTCTTCCTCCAAAGTCCAGCTATAGTGCTCCACATCCCCATAAGACTTGGGGTTCGCGATATAGTCAGCAACATAGCTCTCACCCTCCGAGTCTTGGGATGACATATTTTCATATCTGTCAGGAAAATAGCAAGAAAAGAAATAGGAGATTTCTCTGCGATACGGTGGTCAATAGGTTCGGGGGGTATATAAAGATTTTTTATCTTGGGAAACAAGCAAACAGAAGAAAAATGGAGTCAGGAAGGTACCCCAGGTGGGCACAACCCAGCCAGGCGCGCCCTGGTGTCTTGTGCCTACCAGGGTCACCTTCCCGGTAGTTTCCTATTTTCCTAATTTGTTAAATATTCCAAAACTGACAAAAAATATTTTTGCGGATTTTTCGGAGTCCGTTTATTTACCGTATCACGTACCTCCTCTTTTCACGATTCTGGAGTGTTCCGGAAGGTTTCTTTTATGTGTTCTTCCAGTGTCATAGTTTGGATAATATTGCTTTCAACATTAATGGGTGTACCTGAGATATAATGTTTTATTCATTGCCCATTAACAACCTTTGGGTTAGTGCCTTCGGCATTATTTATTTTGATAGCTCTAGACCGATAAACCTCCTCGATAACATAGGGTCCTTCCCATTTGGAGAGGAGTTTTCCTGCAAAGAATCTGAAACGAGAGTTGTACAAAAGAACATATTATCCAACCTTGAATTCGCGCTTTTGGATTCTTTTATCATGCCATCTTTTAACCTTTTCTTTAAATAACTTGGCATTTTCATAAGCTTGGGTTCTCCGTTCATCTAATGAGCTAATATCAAATAACCTCTTTTCACCGGCAAGTTTGAAATAATAGTTGAGTTCTTTAATTGCCCAATAAGCTTTATGTTCTAACTCAAGAGGCAAATGACAAGCTTTTCCATAAACCATTTTATAAGGAGACATACCCATAGGATTTTTATATGCTGTTCTATTAGCCCAAAGTGCATCATCTAATTTCTTAGACCAATTCTTCCGGGACCTATTAACAGTCTTTTGCAAAATTAATGTTATTTATCTATTGCTAACTTCAACTTGACCACTAGACTGAGGATGATAGGGTGATGCAATTATATGGTTAACATCATACTTGGCAAGCATTTTATGGAAAGCACCATGAATAAAGTGTGAGCCACCATCAGTCATTAAATATCTAGGGACTCCAAACCTTGGGAAAATAACTTCCCCGCATTTTAATAGAGGTGTTGTGATCAGCACTACTAGTTGGAATAGCTTCTACCAACTTAGTAACATAATCAATAGCAACCAAAATATGAGTATACCCATTAGAGGAAGGAAAAGGTCCCATGTAATCAAATCCCCAAACATCAAATGGTTCAACAGCAAGCAAATAATTCATAGGCATTTCTTGATGCTTAGCGATATTACCTATTCTTTGACATTCATCACAAGATAAGACGAACTTACGAGCATCCTTGAAGAGAGTAGGCCAATAAAAACCAGATTGTAATACCTTGTGAGCAGTTCTGTCTCCCGCATGATGTCCTCCATAAGCTTCGGAGTGACATTTCCGTAGGATTTGTCCCTGTTCATGCTCAGGTACACAACATCTAATAATACCATGTGCTCCTTCTTTATAAAGATGTGGGTAATCCCAGAAGTAATGTCTTAAATCATAGAAGAATTTTTTCTTTTGTTGGTATGTGAAACTAGGTGGTAAATATTTAGCAACAATGTAATTAGCATAGTCATCATACCAAGGAGTGTTATGACAAACATTTATTGCAGCTAACTGCTCATCAGGAAAACCATCATCAATAGGTAGTGGGTCATCAAGGACATTCTCCAACCTAGACAAGTTATCAGCTACGGGGTTCTCTGCTCCTTTTCTATCAGTGATGTGCAAATCAAATTCTTGTAGCAAGAGAACCCATCAAATAAGTCTAGGTTTAGCATCTTTCTTTTCCATAAGATATTTTATAGCAGCATGATTGGTGTGAACAATAACTTTAGAGTCAACAATGTAAGATCTAAATTTATCACAAGCAAACACCACTGCTAGAAATTCTTTTTCAGTAGTAGCATAATTTCGGTGTGCACTGTCTAGATTTTTACTAGCATAATGAATAACATTTAATTTCTTATCAACTCTTTGTCCTAGAACAGCACCAACAGCATAATCACTAGCATCACACATAATTTCCAAAGGCAAGTTCCAATAAGGTGGTTGAACAATAGGTGCAGAAATTAAGGCTTTCTTGAGTGTTTCGAAGGCTTTTAAACAATCATCATAAAAACAAAAGGAATATCCCTTTGTAAAAGATTTGTAAGGGGCCTAGAAATTTTAGAAAAGTCTTTGATAAATCTCCTATAGAAACCAGCATGCCCCCCCCCCCCCCCCCCCCCCCCCCCCCCCCCCCCCCCCCCCCCCCCCCCCCCCCCCCCCCCCCCCCCCCCCCCCCCCCCCCCCCCCCCCCCCCCCCCCCCCCCCCCCCCCCCCCCCCCCCCCCCCCCCCCCCCCCCCCCCCCCCCCCCCCCCCCCCCCCCCCCCCCCCCCCCCCCCCCCCCCCCCCCCCCCCCCCCCCCCCCCCCCCCCCCCCCCCCCCCCCCCCCCCCCCCCCCCCCCCCCCCCCCCCCCCCCCCCCCCCCCCCCCCCCCCCCCCCCCCCCCCCCCCCCCCCCCCCCCCCCCCCCCCCCCCCCCCCCCCCCCCCCCCCCCCCCCCCCCCCCCCCCCCCCCCCCCCCCCC
Source organism: Thinopyrum obtusiflorum (assembly GCA_036873465.1). NCBI lineage: Eukaryota > Viridiplantae > Streptophyta > Magnoliopsida > Poales > Poaceae > Thinopyrum > Thinopyrum obtusiflorum. Next base: position 49,940 of record JAAAWM010012013.1, read on the forward strand.
CCCCCCCCCCCCCCCCCCCCCCCCCCCCCCCCCCCCCCCCCCCCCCCCCCCCCCCCCCCCCCCCCCCCCCCCCCCCCCCCCCCCCCCCCCCCCCCCCCCCCCCCCCCCCCCCCCCCCCCCCCCCCCCCCCCCCCCCCCCCCCCCCCCCCCCCCCCCCCCCCCCCCCCCCCCCCCCCCCCCCCCCCCCCCCCCCCCCCCCCCCCCCCCCCCCCCCCCCCCCCCCCCCCCCCCCCCCCCCCCCCCCCCCCCCCCCCCCCCCCCCCCCCCCCCCCCCCCCCCCCCCCCCCCCCCCCCCCCCCCCCCCCCCCCCCCCCCCCCCCCCCCCCCCCCCCCCCCCCCCCCCCCCCCCCCCCCCCCCCCCCCCCCCCCCCCCCCCCCCCCCCCCCCCCCCCCCCCCCCCCCCCCCCCCCCCCCCCCCCCCCCCCCCCCCCCCCCCCCCCCCCCCCCCCCCCCCCCCCCCCCCCCCCCCCCCCCCCCCCCCCCCCCCCCCCCCCCCCCCCCCCCCCCCCCCCCCCCCCCCCCCCCCCCCCCCCCCCCCCCCCCCCCCCCCCCCCCCCCCCCCCCCCCCCCCCCCCCCCCCCCCCCCCCCCCCCCCCCCCCCCCCCCCCCCCCCCCCCCCCCCCCCCCCCCCCCCCCCCCCCCCCCCCCCCCCCCCCCCCCCCCCCCCCCCCCCCCCCCCCCCCCCCCCCCCCCCCCCCCCCCCCCCCCCCCCCCCCCCCCCCCCCCCCCCCCCCCCCCCCCCCCCCCCCCCCCCCCCCCCCCCCCCCCCCCCCCCCCCCCCCCCCCCCCCCCCCCCCCCCCCCCCCCCCCCCCCCCCCCCCCCCCCCCCCCCCCCCCCCCCCCCCCCCCCCCCCCCCCCCCCCCCCCCCCCCCCCCCCCCCCCCCCCCCCCCCCCCCCCCCCCCCCCCCCCCCCCCCCCCCCCCCCCCCCCCCCCCCCCCCCCCCCCCCCCCCCCCCCCCCCCCCCCCCCCCCCCCCCCCCCCCCCCCCCCCCCCCCCCCCCCCCCCCCCCCCCCCCCCCCCCCCCCCCCCCCCCCCCCCCCCCCCCCCCCCCCCCCCCCCCCCCCCCCCCCCCCCCCCCCCCCCCCCCCCCCCCCCCCCCCCCCCCCCCCCCCCCCCCCCCCCCCCCCCCCCCCCCCCCCCCCCCCCCCCCCCCCCCCCCCCCCCCCCCCCCCCCCCCCCCCCCCCCCCCCCCCCCCCCCCCCCCCCCCCCCCCCCCCCCCCCCCCCCCCCCCCCCCCCCCCCCCCCCCCCCCCCCCCCCCCCCCCCCCCCCCCCCCCCCCCCCCCCCCCCCCCCCCCCCCCCCCCCCCCCCCCCCCCCCCCCCCCCCCCCCCCCCCCCCCCCCCCCCCCCCCCCCCCCCCCCCCCCCCCCCCCCCCCCCCCCCCCCCCCCCCCCCCCCCCCCCCCCCCCCCCCCCCCCCCCCCCCCCCCCCCCCCCCCCCCCCCCCCCCCCCCCCCCCCCCCCCCCCCCCCCCCCCCCCCCCCCCCCCCCCCCCCCCCCCCCCCCCCCCCCCCCCCCCCCCCCCCCCCCCCCCCCCCCCCCCCCCCCCCCCCCCCCCCCCCCCCCCCCCCCCCCCCCCCCCCCCCCCCCCCCCCCCCCCCCCCCCCCCCCCCCCCCCCCCCCCCCCCCCCCCCCCCCCCCCCCCCCCCCCCCCCCCCCCCCCCCCCCCCCCCCCCCCCCCCCCCCCCCCCCCCCCCCCCCCCCCCCCCCCCCCCCCCCCCCCCCCCCCCCCCCCCCCCCCCCCCCCCCCCCCCCCCCCCCCCCCCCCCCCCCCCCCCCCCCCCCCCCCCCCCCCCCCCCCCCCCCCCCCCCCCCCCCCCCCCCCCCCCCCCCCCCCCCCCCCCCCCCCCCCCGGGGCAAGCACCACATGTTGAAGGATCTATGACAATATAACTTCTATGTGAATGTGAACAAACATAAATCATTACGTTATCTTCCTTGTCGAACGTCAACAATTTTGGCATATAATATTTTGATGGGGGCTCACAATCACAAAAGATTTCCAAGATAGTGTATTTGCATGTGAATCTTCTCTTCCCTTATTAATTCTTTCATGAATTGCATCATTGACCAATGCTATGTTTGTCAATCTACAATAAAATTTTCTACTTATACTTTTCCTTATGTGATGTCATTACTCACCATAAGATTAGCATATGATCTTTTTCATTTATTTCCTTTCTTTTTATTGCAGCAAGAAAGTAAAGAAAGCAAAACTCAAACTAAACTTTTTTATATATCTCGCACACGATTACAAGGATAGATCACTAAGAAAACTCTCAAGAAAAAAGGATCGAACTAAACTTTTATTCATCTAAAGCAAAAGATAACTATGGATTGAACTAAGATACGTAAAGGCAAAAGATAGTGGAGGTGATACGATACCAGGGCACATCCCCCAATTTTTCTTTTGGTGATGAAGAAGGTGGTGGTGGTGATGAAATAGTAGTGATCTTGTCCTTCTTCCTTAGCTTATGCTTGAGAATGGAATTTTCCTCCTTCAATTCACCGATCTCCTGCTCAAGCTCCAATACCTTTTTTGCATAAATCTTGCGTGTTTTCCTACAAAAGACGAAAGGGTATAAATTGGATTTTAGGCTTCTTTTCCTTATTGGGGAGGCTTGACTTCTTGAATTCCACATGCATGTCCCCGGGTTGAGGCAATGGGACTTCATCCTCGTCTGAGCTCGTCTCTTCCTCCCCTTTAGGAACATAGTCTTCCTCTTCCTCCAAAGTCCAGCTATAGTGCTCCACATCCCCATAAGACTTGGGGTTCGCGATATAGTCAGCAACATAGCTCTCACCCTCCGAGTCTTGGGATGACATATTTTCATATCTGTCAGGAAAATAGCAAGAAAAGAAATAGGAGATTTCTCTGCGATACGGTGGTCAATAGGTTCGGGGGGTATATAAAGATTTTTTATCTTGGGAAACAAGCAAACAGAAGAAAAATGGAGTCAGGAAGGTACCCCAGGTGGGCACAACCCAGCCAGGCGCGCCCTGGTGTCTTGTGCCTACCAGGGTCACCTTCCCGGTAGTTTCCTATTTTCCTAATTTGTTAAATATTCCAAAACTGACAAAAAATATTTTTGCGGATTTTTCGGAGTCCGTTTATTTACCGTATCACGTACCTCCTCTTTTCACGATTCTGGAGTGTTCCGGAAGGTTTCTTTTATGTGTTCTTCCAGTGTCATAGTTTGGATAATATTGCTTTCAACATTAATGGGTGTACCTGAGATATAATGTTTTATTCATTGCCCATTAACAACCTTTGGGTTAGTGCCTTCGGCATTATTTATTTTGATAGCTCTAGACCGATAAACCTCCTCGATAACATAGGGTCCTTCCCATTTGGAGAGGAGTTTTCCTGCAAAGAATCTGAAACGAGAGTTGTACAAAAGAACATATTATCCAACCTTGAATTCGCGCTTTTGGATTCTTTTATCATGCCATCTTTTAACCTTTTCTTTAAATAACTTGGCATTTTCATAAGCTTGGGTTCTCCGTTCATCTAATGAGCTAATATCAAATAACCTCTTTTCACCGGCAAGTTTGAAATAATAGTTGAGTTCTTTAATTGCCCAATAAGCTTTATGTTCTAACTCAAGAGGCAAATGACAAGCTTTTCCATAAACCATTTTATAAGGAGACATACCCATAGGATTTTTATATGCTGTTCTATTAGCCCAAAGTGCATCATCTAATTTCTTAGACCAATTCTTCCGGGACCTATTAACAGTCTTTTGCAAAATTAATGTTATTTATCTATTGCTAACTTCAACTTGACCACTAGACTGAGGATGATAGGGTGATGCAATTATATGGTTAACATCATACTTGGCAAGCATTTTATGGAAAGCACCATGAATAAAGTGTGAGCCACCATCAGTCATTAAATATCTAGGGACTCCAAACCTTGGGAAAATAACTTCCCCCCCCCCCCCCCCCCCCCCCCCCCCCCCCCCCCCCCCCCCCCCCCCCCCCCCCCCCCCCCCCCCCCCCCCCCCCCCCCCCCCCCCCCCCCCCCCCCCCCCCCCCCCCCCCCCCCCCCCCCCCCCCCCCCCCCCCCCCCCCCCCCCCCCCCCCCCCCCCCCCCCCCCCCCCCCCCCCCCCCCCCCCCCCCCCCCCCCCCCCCCCCCCCCCCCCCCCCCCCCCCCCCCCCCCCCCCCCCCCCCCCCCCCCCCCCCCCCCCCCCCCCCCCCCCCCCCCCCCCCCCCCCCCCCCCCCCCCCCCCCCCCCCCTAATAATGCTTTTTGGAGTAATTCTAATGCCTTTACTCTCATAATATGCAAGGTACACACAAAGAGGGAGAATTCCGGCAGCTGGAAATCTGGACCTGAAAAAGCTATGTCAGGCCACCTATTCTGCACAACTCCAAATGAGCTGAAACTTTACGGGGAATTTTTATGGAATATATAAGAAATATTGGAGCCAATAAGTACCAGAGGGGGCCCATCAGGTGGGCACAACCCACCTGGGCATGCCAGGGAGCCCAGGCGCGCCCTGGTGGGTTGTGTTCCCCTCGGCCCACCTCCGGTGCCATCTTCTGGTATATAATTAATTTTGACCTAGAAAAAAAATAAGGAGAGGACTTTCGGGATGGAGTGCCGCCGTCTCGAGGCGAAACTTGGGCAGGAGCACTTTTGCCCTCCGGTGGAGCGATTCCACCAGGGGAACTTCTCTCCCGGAGGGGGAAATCATCGTCATCATCATCACCAACAACTCCCCCATCTTGGGGAGGGCAATCTCCAACAACAACTTCAACATCACCATCTCCTCTCAAACCCTAGTTCATCTCTTGTGTTCAATCTTTGTACCGGCCCCCCCCCCCCCCCCCCCCCCCCCCCCCCCCCCCCCCCCCCCCCCCCCCCCCCCCCCCCCCCCCCCCCCCCCCCCCCCCCCCCCCCCCCCCCCCCCCCCCCCCCCCCCCCCCCCCCCCCCCCCCCCCCCCCCCCCCCCCCCCCCCCCCCCCCCCCCCCCCCCCCCCCCCCCCCCCCCCCCCCCCCCCCCCCCCCCCCCCCCCCCCCCCCCCCCCCCCCCCCCCCCCCCCCCCCCCCCCCCCCCCCCCCCCCCCCCCCCCCCCCCCCCCCCCCCCCCCCCCCCCCCCCCCCCCCCCCCCCCCCCCCCCCCCCCCCCCCCCCCCGCATTGTGGAGTAGTTATTAGATGATGGGTTGCGAGAGTGACAGAAGCTTAAGCCCTAGTTTATGCGCTATTCCGTAAGGGACCGATTGGATTCAAAAGTTTAATGCTATGGTTAGAATTTATTCTTAATACATTTCTCGTAGTTGCGGATGCTTGCGAGGGGGTTAATCATAAGTAGGAGGTTTGTTCAAGTAAGAATAACACCTAAGGACCGGTCCACCCACATATCAAATTATCAAAGTAGCAAACACGAATCCAACCAACATGATGAAAGTGACTAGATGAAATTCCCATGTACCCTCAGGAACGCTTTGTTTATTATAAGAGACCGTTTTGGCCTGTCCTTTGCCTCAAAAGGATTGGGCTACCTTGCTGCACTTTTGTTTCCGCTACCGTTACTTGCTCGTTACAAATTATCTTGCTATCAAACTACTCTGCTACTTACAATTTCAGCACTTGCAGACACTACCTTGCTGAAAACCACTTGTCATTTCCTTCTGCTCCTCGTTGGGTTCGACACTCTTACTTATCGAATAGGCTACAATTGATCCCATATATGTAACATCCCAAAATTCTAAATTTTGGAATGTTATATTAAATAAATAGTTTTGATTGATTGTTTGATTGTGGTGTGGTTGGTTGTGTGAAATTGAGTGAAATTTGAAACTTTTTGAAAGTTAAATGAGAGGGAATAAAAGGACTTTCGCAAACTTTCATCTTGCATTTATGATGTCCATGAATTCAAATTGTTTTCAAATACAAAACCCTAGAGTGAAGACAATATGACTTCTTCCATTTAAATAAATGAAAAGGGTTTTTGAAAATATTTGAACTCCATTTGGAAATATTCCAAATTCAGAAACTTTATGCAACTCAATGATTTTCATGAGAGAAGATAAAATGACTTCTTCAAATCATATGAAATATGAGTTGGGAGTTTAAAAGAATCAAATTTAAAGTCCCTTTGAAGGTATTTTGAAATTATTTTTCAATTTGAAGTTATTTGGTTTTTATTCAAATTATTTTTCTCCAAAAATAAAATATATTGAAATTAGGGTAAAATGATTCCCTAAAGTAGAAAATTGGAGAGAAATAAATTTGAAATCGTTTTGGTATTTTAAAAATGATTTTTATTGGGTTTTATCGCAACAGTAGCAGTCTTTGCTTTATTTAAATTTTTGTTATGGAAAATCTTTTTCTGAAAATTTTGATATATAATATGACTATATATAATTTTTATTATTTGCTATTTATTTTATTTTTGTTGGAGTTAAAAAAAACTATTCGGACCGACCGGACCGGGTCGGCCCAGCTCGCCAGGCCACGGCCCAGCCGGCCCACGCCGCTCGCACGGCCGTCTCCGAGCTCCCGCTCGGGAGTCCGCCGCCACCACGGCGCGCCGCCGCACCGACCTCGGCGTCCGTGCCGAGGCCGGACTCCTCCGGCCCCTTCTCCAAGCCACCCCTCTCCGCCCGCCTTTATAAGCCCCGGCCCCTCTCTCTCCTCCCCCGCATCTCGCCGTAGCCACCGCTCGCTTCTCGCCGCCGCTGCCGCGCCGCACTCGCCGCCGCGCCGCCCCGCGCAGTCGCGCCTCGCCGCCGCCGTCGTGCCGCCCCGCGCAGTCACTGCCTGCAGTCGTCGCCGTAACCGCGCCAGAGCCGCCGCCCCGCCGCCGTAGTTGACCGCCGTGCCGCCAGAGCCGATCACCGCCGACGCCCGATCCGATCCGCCGCCGACCCGCCTGAACCGGTATAAACCGCCCGGTTCGCCCGGTTTTCTTTTTAGTTGTTTTAGTTTTCGGTTTTTCGTTTCAAAACCGGTTTCATTTTTTTAGTTATTTGGTGAACGTTTACTGTTTAGGTTTGTTTAGCGAGTGTTCGCTCGTTATTTTTTTCTTTTTCGTTTAGCTTATGTCAGGGACCTATTTGTTACCAAAACTTTTACAGTTTAGCCCCTGATCTTCAAACCTTCGCTACTTTTTACTCACTTATCCAAATCCAACGAAACCAACGCCCACTTCTTTGTTATGATCCCCTCTGTTCAGATAATCAACTTCAAAATGTTTTTGAAAATTTAAAATTTGATTTCAAACAGATTTGAATTCAAACTTCTTTTGTTCATAACTTGAGTTTTATAACTCCGACTTGATTGATTCCTTTTGCTAATTGAAGCTCGTGACCTAAACTTTCTGATAAGACCAAATCCACCCAATTTTGGTACTATTAGAAATTGTTTTATGTTTCAAGAGTTGTTTGCTTGTTTTTGAGGTTTTCCGAGTTCTTTTCTTCGATTCTTTTGCATGAGTGCTTATGTATGCAGTTCCTTGCTTACGATAGATTGAACAGAGTGTGATGAGTAGAACTATCGGGAGTTATGAGTGCGACGAATCGTCATCAACAGTACAAGGCAAGTTCACACTTTGATCATATCCCTTTATTACCTAGTTTTTATGCATTAGTTTCAACCCTCAAACATTGCATGAGTAGGATTGGTAACATGTGGGTGTGGTTAAGTAGTTGATGAGGTAGGAACCTATTATCTTTTATCGACCCCGGGATATACGTTATGCTCATACTGCTTTGCTATGCTAGTAGACGTGGATTGGGTATGTGAGGTTCATGAAAGCTGTGAGAGTAATATTAACTAAGGGAAACTTAAGGTGGCTACTTTAATACACATCTGAGTGGAATGGTTGGGGCACCCTGGGGATATACCAGTGGCTTGTCCGGGCACCTGGGGAATCCAGTGTTGTCCTAGGAGATCCCAGGGTACCCGTGTGGTCATCCTATGGTTTGCCACCCAGGCTCAAAGGGATCATAAGATTATTCATGCTAGAAACTTCCGTGTGCAGCCACATGCCATTATGGGCTCTGCCATAGTTGAGTAAGTTGTGGGAAACTTTTCCATGATGGGATAGCAGATGTGGGGGAATTGTAGGTGTACCGGCCTATCTATCGGTTAAGGGGACCTCTTCAGAAAGACCGTGTCTCGATCATCCGCTTCTCAAACATCATGCAGTGCGAGAAATAGAATGGAGGAGATCGAGTCTTGTGGGGAAAAGTGCGCAAACCTCTGCAGAGTGTACAAACTAATCATGGTTAGCCATGTCCCCGGTTATGGACATCTTGAGTATCTGGTATTTGAAATATTGGTTGATCTCATCACTCTATTTAATGAAATTGTTGGGTTATTAATGATTTGGGAATTGAGTTGGGGTTACCTTCTCAATATGGGTAATTTAACTTAGTAGTAAATAAAATTTATTCCTTTTTTGTAGGAAAAAATTAGCTTTATGCAAATGTTAACCATAGAGCCCCACCAGCCAAATATGCATGTAGTAATAGCCATTATTCATCGTTGCTCTACAGTGTGAAATTGCCAGTACATTCAATGTACTGACCTACATGGCTGCAACGTCTCATGTTGCAGGAATCTTACGACGAGTAAGTGATACGTTAGGGTTATGATGTCTACACTCAACTTTGCCGTTGGCGTTGTTGGGAACTCCACAACCTTGTTGTTACTTCCGCTATATGGATTGAGGTAATAGTATTTATGTTACTTTATACATGTGATTTACCTCTGTTATAAATCCTCGAGTACTGTGTGTCTCAGCATACCGATCCAGGGATGACACTTAAGCACAGAGACTTGATCCATTCGGGTCGGGTCACTACAATATACTTGTGGGTCATCAGTGTCCTACTCCACACTTTCCTTTCCCTTCCCCTCTTTCCTTCTCCTCCTTAGGCCGGCCCATATGGGGGGCGCACCAGCCCCTTGTGGCTGGTGCGTTTCCCCTCTTGGCCCATAAGGCCCATATCTTTTGCCGGGGGTGCCCGGAACCCCTTCCGGTGACCCGATAAGTACCCGGTAACCCCCGAAACACTTCCATCGTCCTTTATATCAATCTTTACCTCTCGACCATTTCGAGACTCCTCGTCATGTCCATGATCTCATCCGGGACTCTGAACAACATTCGGTCACCAAATCACATAACTCATATAATACTATATCATCATTGAACGTTAAGCGTGTGGACCCTACGTGTTCGAGAACTTTGTAGACATGACCGAGACACCTCTCCGGTCAATAACCAATAGCGGAACCTAGATGCCCATATTGGCTCCTACATATTCTACTAAGATCTTTACCAGTTGAACCGTTATGACAACATACATAATTCCCTTTGTCCATCGGTATGATACTTGCCAGAGATTCGATCATCGGTATCTTCATACCTAGTTCAATCTCGTTACTAGCAAGTCTCTTTACTCATTCCGTAATACATCACCTCGTGACTAACTCCTTAGTCGTTTGCTTGCAAGCTTATGATGTGTATTACCGAGAGGGCCCAGAGATACCTCTCCGATACTCGGAGTGAAAAATCCTAATCTCGATCTATGCCAACTCAAGAAACACCTTCGGAGATACCTATAGAGCATATTTATAATCACCCAGTTACGTTGTGATGTTTGATAGCACATAAAGTATTCCTCCGGTATCCGGGGGTTGCATAATCTCATAGTCGAAGGAATATGTATTTGACATGAAGAAAGCAATATCAATAAAATTGAACGATCATTATGCTAAGCTAACGGATGCGTCTTGTCCATGACATCATTCTCCTAATGATGTGATCCTGTTATCAAATGACAACACATGTCTATGGTTAGGAAACCTTAACCATCTTTGATCAACGAGCTAGTCTAGTAGAGGCTCACTAGGGACACGATATTTGTTTATGTGTCCACACATGTATTTAAGTTTTCGGTCAATACAATTCTAGCATGAATAATAAACCTTTATCATGCTTTAGGAAATATAATAATAACCATTTTATTATTGCCTCTAGGGCATATTTCCATCATCTTGTACTCCTCCATCGGAAGAGTGGAGACGCTCACTTTCATAAATGTTCTACTTCCTTTGGCTGACATGTGGGACATCTAGCATCCGGGTCCACGTGCCATGCACCAAATAATAGTGCAGAACAGCAGGGGGATGCACCCAGGTCATAGCTCCACAGTAGTAATGAGCAATGAGGCATCAAATCACAAAGCCACACCTTTCCCGCAGTATAAGTTTGATGGACAAAGCAACCATCATTTCACTCATCGCTGAATCCGCTTCTCCCCCATCTTCTTCAAGAAAATCATGTGTTGCTTCTACCATTCTTCTGCCTCATGTGGGACACGCATTGGCTTGCTACAACAGCGACACATGGGACCACATGTTAGCAAACCGACATGCCAACCCCCCCCCCCCCCCCCCCGCCTACTGTGCGGCAAAATCACCTCCTTTTTACTAATCTGAATATCTTTTTTACATCAATATAATCGAGATTTGTATATATCACACCAAGGAGCAAAACCAACACTACAAAAAGAAAGACAGATCCGTGACATTATGGCCCGAACGAAGTATTTTTGTTTCATGGATATGACACTTCTGTGATCATAATTGTGACAAAAACACGTATCATCATAGATGTGGTGGGCTCATACTTCTTAGACAGAAAATGGGATTTTCATCCTGGGCGGGTCGGAGATGAGCCTGCATGACATTCTTTGGGAGTCCGTGACGTAAAAAATCATGGTAGAAGTGAGGGTGTGGAAATTTTCGGTCAGTTCCTGGTATACGGTGGGGTGGTCGAGTCCGAGCGATGTAGTCATTTGCGCGTTTCTCACGCAGGCGCGCGTGTGTGCAAGCCATGTTGGCTAACTGAACCTGAGTGAGTCCTTTGCTTACTGAACTTGAGCGATCGATCTCGCCCCACACTACATACTGAACCTGAGCGATCGATCCCTTCACTGCTAGCTAAACCAGAGCGATTCCTTCGAACTGCTAACTGAACCTGATCGATCGGTCCTTCTCGGTGCTTATTGAAGCCGATCGAGCCCCCATGTGAGACGTAGCCGTCCGGTGTTGGGTTGCCTCCCGATGAACAGTGTCTGTTACTGCCATGCATGCGATACACGTAGACACGAGTTGAGACGCATCGATTGAGCCGTTTGGTTGGCTTTGGATGAACAGTTCCCATTGCTGCCGTCCGCTCGTACGGCGCACCCTAGACGATGGGGGCTAGATGAATAGGACCCCGGCCATTTAGGCGGTTGCCGCTAGATGGATAGGACCCCGAGGAGGCCGCCACACCCCAGCCGATTGGGGGTGGATGAACAGGACCTTGTGGAGGCTGGATGAATAGTTGTCGGTGGAGGCTGGAGGTAGTCGACAGGGATGAACAATAGCTGGTGGAGTCCCATTTTGCGGTATGCCACACCCCTCCCGACTAACAGGACCCCGCTTCTATCATAGGCGGTTGGCGAGAAGTCCGTTTCCTCTGTTTTGCAGGATGCCACACCCCTCCCAATGAACATGACCCCGTTTCTACCATAGGCAGTTGGCGAGAAGTTCATTTCCTCTGTTTTGCGGTATGCCACATCCCTCCCGATCAATAGGACCCCATTTCGACCATAGGCGGTCGAACAGAAGTACGTTTCCTCTGTTTTACGGTACGCTAGACCCTATTTCAGCTGTTTCGTCTAGGCTGGTTGGCTCCTGATGAACATGACACATTTCGACCTAGTAGCTTGGCTCCCGATGAACATGACATTGTTTCTTCGTTCGGCCCAGCCGGTTGGCTATCGATAAACAGGACACCGTTGCTGTCGTCTGTTGCCTCTCCATGTACATGAGCCCTGGCCAAACGTATGCGCAAGTATGTGTTTGAGACCCCGCCCATATGTAGGTATGTGGCCGTATTTTTTGTCGTGTGGCTATATGTACGTGTACACGATTTAGGGGGACTGCCTGAACTGCTATGTCGGGGGCTCTACTAGGACACGTGCCGCTACTTACTCGACCATGGTTCATCCTTGCAGAGAGACTGATCGACCAGGATGTACATACACGTCCGTGATGACACACAATGCTACGTACTCTTCGACCGGGTGGGTCCCAGCTGTCAGGGTGGATAAGGAGGCACTTCCTTGCATGCAAAGATATAGCTACTGGGTCCCAGCTGTCAGGGGGAGGAATCATTTTTTTGCACGTATTAAGGAGGCACTTCCTTGCGTGCGAAGATGTAGCCGGTGGGTACAGCTGTCAGCCTCACCACGTACAGTCGTTTTCCGATTGCTGTTGTTCGTTGACCACGCCGCACCGAGAGCACCAAGGCGGTGGACAATGGCAAAGCCTAGAAAGGGAACAACGCAGAGCCGGGGAAGACGTGGCGTTGGATGCCCACGTGGAGGGCAGTATGAGGGTTGACTGGTTCAGCTGCGGCGTGAGGCGGCCGTCGCCAGAGAATAACAGGGGGTGTGGGTGAGTAGAGGGAAGGCCTGGCCAACGGTCGGAGTAGGGGGGGTGGTGAGGCCTGCGCGACAGCACAACCGGCCATGGGAGGTAGGAGCAGGTGGTACGTCCGGCGTTGGTTTGGGCGGCTGGAGCAAGAAGACCAGAGATTGAGAAGCAACATAGAAGTTGGATTAACATCCAACAGTCACTGCTACTAGAATAGTTTGTTGACTAAGTTGACAAAACCCTGCGTACGCATCAACTTTGTAGGCCCACAAGTCAGACTCCAAATCTAGTGGGTCCCAGCTAGCAGGGGAGGAATCATTTTCTTCATGTGTAATAAGGAGGCACTTCGCTGCGTTCGAAGATGTTGCTAGTGGATCCCAGCTGTCAGGGGAAGGAAACTTCATTTTTTGCATAATACAGAGGCACTTCCTTGCGCGCGAAGATGTAGTTGGTGGGTCCAACCTGTCAGGGGGAGGAATCATTTTTTGCGTCATAAGGAGGCACTTGCTAATGTGCGGCCAAGGAACATGTGGGTCCCTACTGCCAGCCTCTCCACGTACATCCCTCTTCCGATGTTTGTCGTTTGTTGACCACATTGACCATGCTACGCCAACATCACCTACTCGGTGGACGACGGTGAGGCCTAGGAAGGGAACGAACCGGAGCCGGGGAAGACTTGGTAGTGGTTGCCCATGCGAGGGGAGTACGAGGGTTCACTGGTTCAGCTGCAGTGTGAGGATGCCTTCATCGAAGAATAACATGAGGTGTGGGTGAGTAGAGGGATGGCCTATCCAGCGATGGGAGTAGGATGGGGAGGAGAGGCCTGTGCGGGAGCATATCTGACCATGGGAGGTGGCAGCAGGCAATCCCGCCGGCGCTGGTTTGGGTGGTTGGAGCAAGAAGATCAGAGATTGAAGAAGCAGCACGGCCGTTGGATTAACATCCAATGGTCAATGCTGCTAGAATCGTTTATCGACTAAGTTGACAAAGCCTTGCGTACATTTCAACCTAGTGGGTCCACAAGTCATCCTTCAAATTGGTCGCAAACAACAAACATCCCATTTTCTATTATTTTTAAAAATTTACAACCCATTTGCTAATTCTTAACGAATTTATTGCAACACATATTATTTGTGTTAGCATTACAACCCATATTCTGGCCATGTTTAAAAATTTGAACGAAACTTTGCATATTTCGGCGGGGTCCGAATTGTTTTTAATCCTGAAATTTCCAGTCAGGTCCAAATTAATTTATAAATTAAACATATATTAATTAAATTCCCCGCAAAAAATCAATGAAATTTAAAATATCAACATCCAAAAAAGTAATTTGAAACTAATTGCCTGTTTCCTGTATTTTTATGAATTTACAACCCATTTCTTATTACTTATATCCCATTTTCTGGGCTAGCCGAATGCATCCCTCCTTGTCTTGAAAGATTTCCAGCCCGGCAGCACGGAAAAATGCAAGTAGGACTTCGTTGGATATTCTACAAAAAAGCTGGGCTAGCCATAAAAAAAACAACTGGGGTTGTCATGTGGTAAACCTATGAAATAAAAGACTGGGCTAGACGGTCCATAGCCCCTGCATAGCCCAGTTGATACCCTGTTGCATCTCAAAAATAGAAAAACTATTGTCCGAGCTACTGCGTCCCCAGTGTCAGCAGCTCCTTGTGCGACTCTCTTGTTTAGTGACTACGTTAACAATGGTGTGGGACCCAAATGTCAGGAAACCATCAGGAGGAAGCCTTTTTCCCTTGTAATAAGGAGACACTTGCTTGCGTACTGCCATGACCCTGGTGGGTCCCTACTGTCATCCTATCCACGTACAGCTGATGACCCACAAGTATAGGGGATCTATCATAGTCCTTTCGATAAGTAAGAGTGTCGAACCCAACGAGGAGCAGAAGGAAATGACAAGCGGTTTTCAGTAAAGTATTCTCTGCAAGCACTGAAATTATCGGTAACAGATAGTTTTCCCCCCCCCCCCCCCCCCCCCCCCCCCCCCCCCCCCCCCCCCCCCCCCCCCCCCCCCCCCCCCCCCCCCCCCCCCCCCCCCCCCCCCCCCCCCCCCCCCCCCCCCCCCCCCCCCCCCCCCCCCCCCCCCCCCCCCCCCCCCCCCCCCCCCCCCCCCCCCCCCCCCCCCCCCCCCCCCCCCCCCCCCCCCCCCCCCCCCCCCCCCCCCCCCCCCCCCCCCCCCCCCCCCCCCCCCCCCCCCCCCCCCCCCCCCCCCCCCCCCCCCCCCCCCCCCCCCCCCCCCCCCCCCCCCCCCCCCCCCCCCCCCCCCCCCCCCCCCCCCCCCCCCCCCCCCCCCCCCCCCCCCCCCCCCCCCCCCCCCCCCCCCCCCCCCCCCCCCCCCCCCCCCCCCCCCCCCCCCCCCCCCCCCCCCCCCCCCCCCCCCCCCCCCCCCCCCCCCCCCCCCCCCCCCCCCCCCCCCCCCCCCCCCCCCCCCCCCCCCCCCCCCCCCCCCCCCCCCCCCCCCCCCCCCCCCCCCCCCCCCCCCCCCCCCCCCCCCCCCCCCCCCCCCCCCCCCCCCCCCCCCCCCCCCCCCCCCCCCCCCCCCCCCCCCCCCCCCCCCCCCCCCCCCCCCCCCCCCCCCCCCCCCCCCCCCCCCCCCCCCCCCCCCCCCCCCCCCCCCCCCCCCCCCCCCCCCCCCCCCCCCCCCCCCCCCCCCCCCCCCCCCCCCCCCCCCCCCCCCCCCCCCCCCCCCCCCCCCCCCCCCCCCCCCCCCCCCCCCCCCCCCCCCCCCCCCCCCCCCCCCCCCCCCCCCCCCCCCCCCCCCCCCCCCCCCCCCCCCCCCCCCCCCCCCCCCCCCCCCCCCCCCCCCCCCCCCCCCCCCCCCCCCCCCCCCCCCCCCCCCCCCCCCCCCCCCCCCCCCCCCCCCCCCCCCCCCCCCCCCCCCCCCCCCCCCCCCCCCCCCCCCCCCCCCCCCCCCCCCCCCCCCCCCCCCCCCCCCCCCCCCCCCCCCCCCCCCCCCCCCCCCCCCCCCCCCCCCCCCCCCCCCCCCCCCCCCCCCCCCCCCCCCCCCCCCCCCCCCCCCCCCCCCCCCCCCCCCCCCCCCCCCCCCCCCCCCCCCCCCCCCCCCCCCCCCCCCCCCCCCCCCCCCCCCCCCCCCCCCCCCCCCCCCCCCCCCCCCCCCCCCCCCCCCCCCCCCCCCCCCCCCCCCCCCCCCCCCCCGAGTCAATATAAGAGCTTTTCAGCAAGTCCACATACTCAACTATCATTTAGTCTTTCACAATTGCTAACACTCATGCAATACTTATGGTTATGGAGTTTTAATCGAACACAGAGAAAGATAGGGGCTTATAGTGTTGCCTCCCAACCTTTTACCTCAAGGGTAATGTCAACAATAATAGTTCATGCTAACTTACATCCAATTGGATATATATATCAGGATCTTTCCAACACAATGTGCTTGCCAAAGGATAAAATATAAAAAGGAAAAATGAAGATCACCATGACTCTTGCATAAGGTATAAGACAAAAGTAAAAGATAGGCCCTTCGCAGAGGGAAGCAGAGGTTGTCATGTGCTTTTATGGTTGGATGCACGAAATCTTAATGCAAAAGAACATCACTTTATACTGCCACTTGTGATATGGACCTTTATTATGCAGTCCGTCGCTTTTATTGCTTCCACATCACAAGATCGTATAAAGCTTATCTTCTCCACACTAATAAATCATACATATTTAGAGAGCAATTTTTATTGCATGCAACGATGACAACTTACTTGAAGGATCTTACTCAATCCGTAGGTAGATATGGTGGACTCTCATGGCAAAACCGGGTTTAAGGACATTTGGAAGCACAAGTAGTATCTCTACCTGGTGCAAAGAATTTGGCTAGCATGAGGGGGAAAGGCAACCCCAACATGTTGGACGATCCATGACAATATACTTTATTTCGGATATAAGAAAACATAACCCATTACGTTGTCTTCCTTGTCCAACATCAACTTTTTAGCATGTCATATTTTAATGAGTGCTCACAATCATAAAAGATGTCCAAGATAGTATGTTTATATGTGAAAACCTCTCTTTCTTTATTACTTCCTATTAATTGCAACGATGACCAAAACTATGTTTGTCAACTCTCAACAACTTTTATTCATCATACTCTTTTATATGTGAAATCACTACTCTCCATAAGATCAATATGATCTCTTTAATTCTTTTATTCTTTCTTTTATTCCTCAAGATTATAGCAAGATAACCAAACCCTCGACTCAAAACTTATCTTTATTATATATATAGCTCACGGACTCGATTACAAAGAAGGATCATAAAGCAAAACTCAAGAATAGATCATACTAAAACTTTATTCTACTAGATCAAGATATTACTAAAAGGATCAAACTAGGAAAAACGGTAAAGATAGGAGTGCGATGGTGATACGATATCGGGGCACCTCCCCCAAGCTTGACAGTTGCCAAGGGGAGCGCCCATACCCATGTGATTATATCTCTTTCCTCGGGGGTGGTGATGATGGAGTTGTTGATGATGTAGGTTTGTCGTCCATCTTCCAAGGCATAGGCTCACCATCGTAAAAGGATGATCGAGTCTCCGGGATCCTAAAATTTGCAGCCAAACTCATCCTCTTGAATCTATATTCATACTCACAGGTTTGGTTTTGCAGGTCATAGATCTGGGCTTGGAGGCGCTCAATTTTCTCATGAAGCTTGAAGATGGCCACCTTAATGTTCTTGGCATCCAGCTTGTGGTTGTTGGTGAACTCCATGATCATTATGTGATTGGCATCGAGTCCACGTTGCACCATCTCCTGGCACTTGAAAACTTGTTGCTCCATTGCTTCGAGCCTTGTCTCCGCGTTTTCGGTCCTCCTTGGTCCCTTAACATCGCGGATGTGCAACAACCCCTCACGCATCTCAAAGGTTTGAGGATGTTGCAGCACTTCCGCGAGGTAGGGGTTGATGACCTTCTCGAAGAACTTGTCCTTGGGGGCACTTGGAGACGTCATGGTGATCTAGATCTGTCAGAAAAACAGCTCGAAACAAAAACAAAGGATATTTGCGTGATACGGTGGTCAAAACCTTCGAGAGATTATATAGTGAATTTTTACCGACTAAAAGAAGTATCGTGCAAGAAAATAGAGTCCGGAGAGCACACGAGGTGCCCACGAGGCAGGGGGGCGCGCCCAGGGGGTAGGGCGCGCCCTCCACCCTCTTGTATGCCTCGTGTCCTCTTCGGACTACTTCTTATTTTCCTATTTTCTTAAATATTCCAAAACGGAGAAAATTTGCTATTAGAACAGTTTTAGAGTCGGTTTACTTACCGAACCACATACCTATTCCTTCTCGGAGTCTGAAATGTTTTGGAAAGTGTCCCTTATATATTCCTCCGGGGTCACGGTTTCAATAACATTAGTTTCAACATTTATTGGGTTACCTGAGAAATAATGTTTGATTCTTTGACCGTTCACCACCTTTGGATTTGTGCCTTCGAAGTTGTTGATTTTTATGGCACCGGAGCGATAGACCTCCTCGATAACGTAAGGACCTTCCCATTTAGAGAGGAGTTTTCCTGCAAAAAATCTTAAACGAGAGTTGTATAGCAAAACATAATCACCTACATTAAACTCATGCTTTTGTATATTTTTGTCATGCCATCTTTTAACTTTTTGTTTAAATAGTTTGGTATTCTCATAGGCTTGGGTTCTCCACTCATCAAGTGAGCTAATGTCAAATAGCCTCTTCTCACCAGCAAGTTTGAAATCATAGTTGAGCTCTTTAATGGCCCAATATGCCTTATGTTCTAGTTCGAGAGGTAAGTGACATGCTTTTCCATAAACCATTTTATACGGAGACATACCCATAGGATTTTTATATGCAGTTCTATAGGCCCATAATGCATCATCAAGTTTCTTGGACCAATTCTTTCTAGATCTATTAACAGTGTTTTGCAAAATTAATTTGAGCTCTCTATTACTAAGTTCTACTTGACCACTAGACTGCGGGTGATATGGAGATGCAATTCTATGATTAACATCATACTTAGCAAGCATTTTACGAAAAGCACCATGAATAAAATCTGAACCACCATCAGTCATTAAATATCTAGGGACTCCAAACCTAGGAAAAATAACTTCTTTAAGCATCTTAATAGAGGTGTTATGATCAGCACTACTAGTTGGAATAGCTTCTACCCACTTAGTAACGTAATCAACAGCAACCAAAATATGTGTATACTCGTTAGAGGAAGGAAAAGGTCCCATATAATCAAAGCCCCAAACGTTAAATGGTTCAATAACAAGTGAATAGTTCATAGGCATTTCTTGACGTCTACTAATATTACCAATTCTTTGACATTCATCACAAGACAAGACAAACTTACGGGCATCTTTGAAGAGAGTAGGCCAATAAAAACCGGATTGCAATACCTTATGTGCAGTTCTATCTCCAGCGTGGTGTCCTACATAAGCCTTGGAGTGACACTTGCGTAGGATCTGTTCCTGTTCATGCTCAGGTACACAACGTCTAATAAAACCATCTACTACTTCTTTATAAAGGTGTGGGTCATCCCAGAAGTAATGTCTTAAATCATAGAAAAACTTTTTCTTTTGCTGGTATGTGAAACTAGGTGGTATAAATTTAGCAACAATGTAATTAGCATAATCAGCATACCATGGAGCAGTACGAGAAGCATTTATGACAGCTAATTGTTCATCAAGAAAGCTATCATCAATAGGTAGTGGGTCATCAAGAACATTTTCTAACCTAGACAAGTTGTCTGCAACGGGGTTCTCGGCTCCCTTTCTATCAATAATATGCAAATCAAATTCTTGTAGTAAGAGAACCCATCTAATAATTCTAGGTTTAGCATCTTTCTTTTCCATAAGATATTTAATAGCAGCATGATCAGTGTGAACAGTTACTCTAGAATCAACAATATAACGTCTGAACTTATCACAAGCAAATACAACTGCTAAAAATTCTTTTTCAGTAGTAGCATAATTTCTCAGGGCACTGTCTAGAGTTTTACTAGCATATTGGATAACATTTAATTTCTTATCAACTCTGTGTCCTAGAACAACACCTACAGCATAATCACTAGCATCACACATAATTTCAAAGGGTAAATTCCAATCAGGAGGCTGAACAATAGGTGCAGAAATCTAAGCTTTCTTAAGTATTTCAAACGCTTTTACACAATCATCATCAAAGACAAAAATGAACATCTTTTTGTAAGAGATTAATCAGAGGCCTAGAAATTTTTGAGAAGTCTTTAATGAACCTCCTATAAAAACCGGCATGACCAAGGAAACTTCTTATACCTTTGATGTCCTTAGGACACGGCATCTTTTCAATAGCATCAACTTTAGCTTTATCAACTTCAATACCTCTTTCAGAAATTTTATGCCCCAGGACAATACCTTCATTAACCATAAAGTGACACTTCTCCCAATTCAAGACAAGATTAGTTTCTTCACATCTCTGCAAAACTCGATCAAGGTTGCTTAAGCAATCATCAAAAGAAGTTCCATATACAGAGAAATCATCCATGAAAACCTCAACAATCTTTTCACAAAAGTCAGAGAATATAGCAGTCATACATCTTTGAAAGGTAGCAGGTGCATTGCCTAAACGAAAATGCATACGTCTATAAGCAAAGGTACCGAAAGGGCAAGTAAAAGTGGTCTTTTCTTGATCCTCTTTTGACACAGGTATTTGAGAGAAACCAGAATAACCATCTAGAAAGCAAAAAATGTGTATGTTTGGATAATCTTTCTAGCATTTGATCAATAAAAGGTAAAGGGTAATGATCCTTTTTAATAGCTTTATTTAGTTTGCGGAAATCAATTACCATTCTATAACCTGTAACAATTCTTGGTGGGATCAATTCATCTTTATCATTAGGAACAACAGTAATGCCTCCCTTCTTAGGGACACAATGGACAGGACTTACCCACTGACTATCAGCAACGGGATAAATTATACCTGCCTCCAGAAGCTTTAGTATTTTTTTTCTTACCACTTCTTTCATCTTAGGATTTAACCTTCGTTGGTGATCCACAACCGGTTTAGCATCTTTCTCCAATTTTATTTTGTGCTGGCATAGAGTGGGACTAATGCCCTTAAGATCATCAAGAGTATATCCAATAGCAGCACAGTGCTTCTTCAGAGTTTTCAAAAATTTCTCTTCTTCTTGCTCTGAAAGGTTAGCACTAATAATAATAGGATATATCTTATTTTCATCAAGATAAGCATATTTAAGAGTATCAGGTAATGGTTTAAGCTCAAACACGGGATCACCCTTGGGTGGAGGAGGATCCCCTAGAATTTCAACAGGCAAGTTGTGTTTGAAGATAGGTCCTTGTTTGAAGAATACTTCATCTATTTCCCTTCTTTCATTCATAAACATATCATTTTCATGGTCTAGCAAATATTGCTCTAAAGGATCATTAGGAGGCACGGCAATAGAAGCAAGACCAATAATTTCATCTTTACTAGGCAATTCTTTATCATGGGGTTGTCTACAAAATTTTGCAAAATTAAACTCATGAGACATATCCCCTAAACCAACAGTAACAATATCCTTTTCGCAATCTATCTTAGCATTAACAGTATTCAAGAAGGGCCTACCAAATATAATGGGTCAAAAGTCATCTTGTGGGGAGCCAAGAACAAGAAAATCAGTAGGATATTTAACTTTCCCACACAAGACTTCAACATCTCTAACAATCCCAACTGGTGAAATAGTATCTCTATTGGCAAGCTTAATTGTAACATCAATCTCTTCTATCTCAGCAGGTGCAATATCATGCATAATTTCTTTGTATAAGGAATGAGGTATTGCACTTACACTAGCACCCATATCACATAAGCCATGATAGCAATGATCTTCTATTTTAACAGAAACAACAGGCATGCCAACAACAGGTCTATGTTTACCCTTAGTATCGGGTCTAGCAATTCTAGCAGCTTCATCATAGAAGTAAATAACATGCCCATCAATATTATCGGCCAAGAGATCTTTAACCATAGCAATACTAGGTTCAACTTTAATTTGCTCATGGGGTGTAGGTGTTCTAGTATTACTCTTGCGAACCACAGTTGAAGCTTTAGCATGATCCTTTATTCTAACTGGGAAAGGTGGTTTCTCAATATAAGCGGTAGGAACAATAGGATCAACATTATAAGTGATAGTATTTTCTTCAACTTTAATAGGTTCAACTACTTTTACTTCAATGGGAGGATGATATTTAAACCACTTCTCCTTAGGGAGATCAACATGAGTAGCAAAGGATTCACAGAAAGAAGCTACTATCTCAGAGTCAAGTCCATATTTAGTGCTAAATTCACGGAAAACATCAGAATCCATAAAAGAATTAACACAATCAAACTTAGGTGTTATGCCTGACTCCTTACCTTCATCGAGGTCCCAATCTTCAGAGTTGCATTTAATTCTTTCCAATAAATCCCATTTGAATTCAATGGTCTTCATCATAAAAGAACCAGTACAAGAAGTCCCCCCCCCCCCCCCCCCCCCCCCCCCCCCCCCCCCCCCCCCCCCCCCCCCCCCCCCCCCCCCCCCCCCCCCCCCCCCCCCCCCCCCCCCCCCCCCCCCCCCCCCCCCCCCCCCCCCCCCCCCCCCCCCCCCCCCCCCCCCCCCCCCCCCCCCCCCCCCCCCCCCCCCCCCCCCCCCCCCCCCCCCCCCCCCCCCCCCCCCCCCCCCCCCCCCCCCCCCCCCCCCCCCCCCCCCCCCCCCCCCCCCCCCCCCCCCCCCCCCCCCCCCCCCCCCCCCCCCCCCCCCCCCCCCCCCCCCCCCCCCCCCCCCCCCCCCCCCCCCCCCCCCCCCCCCCCCCCCCCCCCCCCCCCCCCCCCCCCCCCCCCCCCCCCCCCCCCCCCCCCCCCCCCCCCCCCCCCCCCCCCCCCCCCCCCCCCCCCCCCCCCCCCCCCCCCCCCCCCCCCCCCCCCCCCCCCCCCCCCCCCCCCCCCCCCCCCCCCCCCCCCCCCCCCCCCCCCCCCCCCCCCCCCCCCCCCCCCCCCCCCCCCCCCCCCCCCCCCCCCCCCCCCCCCCCCCCCCCCCCCCCCCCCCCCCCCCCCCCCCCCCCCCCCCCCCCCCCCCCCCCCCCCCCCCCCCCCCCCCCCCCCCCCCCCCCCCCCCCCCCCCCCCCCCCCCCCCCCCCCCCCCCCCCCCCCCCCCCCCCCCCCCCCCCCCCCCCCCCCCCCCCCCCCCCCCCCCCCCCCCCCCCCCCCCCCCCCCCCCCCCCCCCCCCCCCCCCCCCCCCCCCCCCCCCCCCCCCCCCCCCCCCCCCCCCCCCCCCCCCCCCCCCCCCCCCCCCCCCCCCCCCCCCCCCCCCCCCCCCCCCCCCCCCCCCCCCCCCCCCCCCCCCCCCCCCCCCCCCCCCCCCCCCCCCCCCCCCCCCCCCCCCCCCCCCCCCCCCCCCCCCCCCCCCCCCCCCCCCCCCCCCCCCCCCCCCCCCCCCCCCCCCCCCCCCCCCCCCCCCCCCCCCCCCCCCCCCCCCCCCCCCCCCCCCCCCCCCCCCCCCCCCCCCCCCCCCCCCCCCCCCCCCCCCCCCCCCCCCCCCCCCCCCCCCCCCCCCCCCCCCCCCCCCCCCCCCCCCCCCCCCCCCCCCCCCCCCCCCCCCCCCCCCCCCCCCCCCCCCCCCCCCCCCCCCCCCCCCCCCCCCCCCCCCCCCCCCCCCCCCCCCCCCCCCCCCCCCCCCCCCCCCCCCCCCCCCCCCCCCCCCCCCCCCCCCCCCCCCCCCCCCCCCCCCCCCCCCCCCCCCCCCCCCCCCCCCCCCCCCCCCCCCCCCCCCCCCCCCCCCCCCCCCCCCCCCCCCCCCCCCCCCCCCCCCCCCCCCCCCCCCCCCCCCCCCCCCCCCCCCCCCCCCCCCCCCCCCCCCCCCCCCCCCCCCCCCCCCCCCCCCCCCCCCCCCCCCCCCCCCCCCCCCCCCCCCCCCCCCCCCCCCCCCCGGCCCAAACAATGGTGAAGTGTCATGTAGTCGACGTTCACATAACACCACTAGAGGAAAGACAACATACATCTCATCAAAATATTGAACGAATACCAAATTCACCTGACTACTTATAGCAAGACTTCTCCCATGTCCTCAGGAACAAACGTAACTACTCACAAATCATATTCATGTTCATAATCAGAGGGGTATTAATATGCATAAAGGATCTGAACATATGATCTTCCACCAAATAAACCAACTAGCATCAACTACAAGGAGTAATCAACACTACTAGCAACCCACAGGTACCAATCTAAGGTTTTGAGACAAAGATTGGATACAAGAGATGAACTAGGGTTTGAGAGGAGATGGTTCTGGTGAAGATGTTGATGGATATTGACCCCCTCCCGATGAGAGGATCGATGGTGATGACGATGGTGATGATTTCCCCCTCCCGGAGGGATGTTTCCCCGGCAGAACAGCTCCGCCGGAGCCCTAGATTGGTTCCGCCTCGTGGCGGCGGTGTTTCATCCCGAAAGCTTCCTTCTTCTTTTTTCTAGGACAAAAGACTTCGTATAGCAAAAGATGGGCAACGGAGGCCTGCCAGGGGGCCCACGAGACAGGGGGGCGCGCCCAGGGGGGTAGGGCGCGCCCCCCACCCTCATGGCCAGGGTGTGGGCCCCCTCTAGTTGATTCTTTCGCCAGTATTTTTTATATATTCCAAAACGTGCCTCCGTGAAGTTTCAGGACTTTTGGAGTTGTGCAGAATAGGTCTCTAATATTTGCTCCTTTTCCAGCCCAGAATTCCAGCTGCCGGCATTCTCCCTCTTCATGTAAACCTTGTAAAATAAGAGAGAATAGGCGTAAGTATTGTGACATAATGTGTAATAACAGCCCATAATGTAATAAATATCGATATAAAAGCATGATGCAAAATGGACGTATCAACTCCCCTAAGCTTAGACCTCGCTTGTCCTCAAGCGGAAACCGATAACAAAAAATATGTCCACATGTTTAGAGATAGAGGTGTCGATAAAATAATATACGGACATGAGGGCATCATGATCATTCTTATAACAGCAACATATATTGTCATATGATTTCTTATGCTAAAGTAACAATCTATTCATAATGTCAAGTATGAATCAGAAACTTCATTGAAAACTAACAAACTATGATCTCGGTCATTGAGGCAATTGCAATTTATCATAACATATGAAAGATTCAATATAAGAGCTTTTCAGCAAGTCCACATACTCAACTATCATTTAGTCTTTCACAATTGCTAACACTCACGCAATACTTATGGTTATGGAGTTTTAATCGGACACAGAGAAAGATAGGGGCTTATAGTGTTGCCTCCCAACCTTTTACCTCAATGGTAATGTCAACAATAATAGTTCATGCTAACTTACATCCAATTGGATATATATATCAGGATCTTTCCAACACAATGTGCTTGCCAAAGGATAAAATATAAAAAGGAAAAGTGAAGATCACCATGACTCTTGCATAAGGTATAAGACAAAAGTAAAAGATAGGCCCTTCGCAGAGGGAAGCAGAGGTTGTCATGTGCTTTTATGGTTGGATGCACGATATCTTAATGCAAAAGAACGTCACTTTATATTGCCAGTTGTGATATGGACCTTTATTATGCTGTCTGTCGCTTTTATTGCTTCCACATCACAAGATTGTATAAAGCTTATTTTCTCCACGCTAATAAATCATACATATTTAGAGAGCAATTTTTATTGCATGCAACGATGACAACTTACTTGAAGGATCTTACTCAATCCGTAGGTAGATATGGTGGACTCTCATGGCAAAACCGGGTTTAAGGACATTTGGAAGCACAAGTAGTATCTCTACTTGGTGCAAAGAATTTGGCTAGCATGAGGGGGAAAGGCAAGCCCAACATCTTGGACGATCCATGACAATATACTTTATTTCAGATATAAGAAAACATAACCCATTACGTTGTCTTCCTTGTCCAACATCAACTTTTTAGCATGTCATATTTTAATGAGTGCTCACAATCATAAAAGATGTCCAAGATAATATATTTATATGTGAAAACCTCTCTTTCTTTATTACTTCCTATTAATTGCAACGATGACCAAAACTATGTTTGTCAACTCTCAACAACTTTTATTCATCATACTCTTTTATATGTGAAATCACTACTCTCCATAAGATCAATATGTTCTCTTTAATTCTTTTATTCTTTCTTTTATTCCCTCAAGATCATAGCAAGATAACCAAACCCTCAACTCAAAACTTATCTTTATTATATATATATAGCTCACGGACTCGATTACAAAGAAGGATCATAATGCAAAACTCAAGACTAGATCATACTAAAACTTTATTCTACTATATCAAGATATTACCAAAAGGATCGAACTATGAAAAATGGTAAAGATAGGAGTGCGATGGTGATACGATACCGGGGCACCTCCCCCAAGCTTGACAGATGCCAAGGGGAGTGCCCATACCCATGTGATTATATCTCTTTCCTCGGGGGTGGTGATGATGGAGTTGTTGATGATGTAGGCTTGTCGTCCATCTTCCAAGGCATAGGCTCACCATCGTAAAAGGATGATCGAGTCTCCAGGATCCTCAAATCTGCAGCCAAAATCATCCTCTTGAATCTATATTCATACTCACAGTTTTGGTTTTGCAGGTCATAGATCTGGGCTTGGAGGCGCTCAATTTTCTCATGAAGCTTGAAGATGGCCTCCCCAATGTTCTTGGCATCCAGCTTGTGGTTGTTGGTGAACTCCATCATCATTATGTGATTGGCGTCGAGTCCATGTTCCACCATCTCCTGGCACTTGAAAACTTGTTGCTCCATTGCTTCGAGCCTTGTCTCCGCGCTTCCGGTCCTCCTTGGTCCCTCAACATCGCGGATGTGCAATAACCCCTCACACATCTCAATGGTTTGAGGATGTTGCAGCACTTCCGCGAGGTAGGGGTTGATGACCTTCTCAAAGAACTTGTCCTTGGGGGCACTTGGAGACGTCATGGTGATCTAGATCTGTCAGAAAAACAGCTCGAAACAAAAAACAGAGGATATTTGCGTGATACGGTGGTCAAAACCTTCGGGAGATTATATAGTGAATTTTTACCGACTAAAAGAAGTATCGTGCAAGAAAATGGAGTCCGGTTGTTGACCATGTTGACAACGCCGAGGGCGGCGCTGCGACAAGCGAACCAAGGCAGAGGACAATAGCGAGGCCTCAGACAGGAACAAACAGGAGCTAGGGAAGATGTGGCAGTGTAGTCACAGGCGAAGGGGAGTACAAGGGTGGACTGGTTCAACTGTGGGGTGGGGCTGACTTCATCAGAAAATAACAGGAGGTGTGTGGGGTAGAGGGATGGCTGGCCAGAGTATTAGGGTGCAATGGGGCGGCGATGCATGAGCGATAGTGTAGTCAGCCATGGGAGGCGGGAGCAGGTGATCCCGCCGGCGCTAGTTTGGCTTTGGCGGTTGGAGAAAGAAGATACTGAAGAAACACGACAGATGTTGAGTGTCAATCGTGAAGGAAATATGCCCTAGAGGCAATAATAAATTGTTATTTTATATTTCGTTATATCAGGATAAATGTTTATTATTCATGCTAGAATTGTATTAATCAGAAACCTAATACATGTGTGGATACATAGACAAAACACTGTGTCCCTAGTAAGCATCTACTAGACTAGCTCGTTAATCAAAGATGGTTAAGTTTCCTAACCATAGACATGTGTTGTCATTTGATGAATGGGATCACATCATTAGGAGAATGATGTGATGGACAAGACCCATCCGTTAGCTTAGCATAATGATTGTTCAGTTTTATTGCTATTGCTTTCTTCATGTCAAATACATATTCCTTCGACTATGAGATTATGCAACTCCCGGATACCAGAGGAATGCCTTGTGTGCTATCAAACGTCACAACGTAACTGGGTGATTATAAAGATGCTCTACAGGTATCTCCGAAGGTGTTTGTTGGGTTGGCATAGATCGAAATTAGGATTTGTCACTCCGAGTATCGGAGAGGTATCTCTGGGCCCTCTCGGTAATACACATCATAAGAAGCCTTGCAAGCAATGTGACTAATGAGTTAGTTGCGGGATGATGTATTACGGAATGAGTAAAGAGACTTGCTGGTACCGAGATTGAACTAGGTATGAAGATACCAACGATCGAATCTCGAGCAAGTAACATACCGATGACAAAGCGAATAACACATGTTGTCATTACGTTATGACCGATAAAGATCTTCGTAGAATATGTAGGAACCAATATGAGCATCTAGGTTCCGCTGTTGGTTATTGGCCGTAGGGTCCGCACGATTAACGTTCGATGACGATTTTGTATTATATGAGTTATATGATTTGGTGACCGAATATTGTTCGGAGTCCCGGATAAGATGACGGACATGACGAGGAGTCTCGAAATGGTTGAGAGGTAAAGATTCATATATAGGACGATGATATTAGGACACCGGAAGTGTTCCGGGGGTACCGGTTACATATCGGGTCACCGAAAGGGGTTCCCAGCCCTCCCACGGTAACTATATGTGCCTAATGGGCCAAGAGAGGGACAGACCAGCCCCTAAGGGGCTGGTGCGGCCCCTATAGGCCAAAATAGGAGGAGAAGGAAAGGAGGGAAGGGAGAAGGAAAGGGGAGGATTCGGCCTCCCCCTTTGGTTCCCTCCCCCTCTCTTTCCTTCCCCCTCCGATACTTATGGAAGGGGGGAGGCCGACTTGGAGGAGGCGCACAAGTAGGATTCCTCCTACTTGGGGGTGCCCCTTGCTGCTCCCCTCCCTCTCCCACCTATATATATATATTTGGGGGGGGGGGGCACCGCTAGAACACACAACATTGATTCCTAGCCGTGTGCGGTGCCCCCCTCCACAGTTTATGCCTCCGGTCATATCTTCGTAGTGCTTAGGCGAAGCCCTACGCGGATCACTTCACCATTACCGTCACCACGCCGTCGTGCTGACGAAACTCTCCCTCGACACTTTGCTGGATCAAGAGTTTGAGGGACGTCATCGAGCTGAACGTGTGCAGAACTCGGAGGTGCCGTACGTTCGGTGCTTGATCTGTCAGAACGAGAAGAAGTTTGACTACATCAACCGCGTTGTCAAATGCTTCCGCTTTCGGTCTACAATGGTACATGGACACACTCTCCCCTATCGTTGCTATGTATCTCCTAGATAGATCTTGCGTGAGCGTAGGAATTTTTTTGAAATTGCATGCTACGTTCCCCAACAGTGGCATTCGAGCCAGGTCTATGCGTAGATGATATGCACGAGTAGAACACAAAGAGTTGTGGGCGGTGATCGTCATACTGCTTACCACCAATGTCTTATTTTGATTCGGTGGTATTGTTGGATGAAGCGGCCCGGACCAACCTTACATGACCACGTTCATGAGACCCGTTCCACCGACAGACATGCAACTAATTTTGCATAAAGGTGGCTGGCGGGTGTCTGTTTCTCCAACTTTAGTTGAATCGAATTTGACTACGGCCGATCCTTCTTGAAGGTTAAAACAGCAAACTTGATAAATCACCATTGTGGTTTTGATGCGTAGGTAAGAATGGTTCTTGCTATAAGCCCATAGCAGCCACGTAAAACTTGCAACAACAAAGTAAAGGACGTCTAACTTGTTTTTTGCAGGGCATGTTGTGATGTGATATGGTCAAGACATGATGTGATATACGTTATTGTATGAGATGATCATGTTTTGTAAAAGTTATTGGCAACTGGCAGGAGCCTTAAGGTTGTCGCTTTATTGTATGAAATGCAAACGCCATGTAATTGCTTTACTTTATCACTATGCGTTAGCGATAGTTGTAGAAGCAAAAAGTTGGCGAGACGACCACGACGCTACGATGGAGATCAAGGTGTCAAGCCGGTGACGATGGAGATCATGACGGTGCTTGGAGATGGAGATCAAAAGCACAAGATGATGATGGCCATATCATGTCACATATTTTGATTGCATGTGATGTGTATCTTTTATGCATCTTATTTTTCTTAGTACGGCGGTAGCATTATAAGATGATCCCTTACTAAAATTTCAAGGTATAAGTGTTCTCCCTGAGTATGCACCATTGCGACAGTTCGTCGTGCTGAGACACCACGTGATGATCGGGTGTGATAGGCTCTACGTTCACATACAACGGGTGCAAGACAGCTTTGCACATGTGGAATACTCGTGTTAAACTTGACGAGCCTAGCATGTACAGACATGGCCTCGGAACACTGGAGACTGAAAGGTCGAACATGAATCATATAGTAGATATGATCAACATAGAGATGTTCACCATTGATGACTACTTCATCTCACGTGATGATCGGACATGGTTTAGTTGATTTGGATCACGAATCATTTAGATGACTTGAGGGATGTCAATCTAAGTGGGAGTTCTTAAGTAATATGATTAATTGAACTTAATTTGTCATGAACTTAGTCCTGATAGTTTTTGCATATCTATGTTGTAGATCAATGGCCCATGCTACCGTTCCCTTGAATTTTAATGCGTTCCTAGAGAAAGCTAAGTTGAAAGATGATGGTAGCAGCTACATGGACTGGGTCCGCAACTTGAGGATTATCATCATTGCTGCCCAGAAGAATTATGTCCTTGATGCACCGCTAGGTGTGCCACCCCCCAGCAACTGCAGATGTTGTGAACGCCTGGCAGTCGCGTGTTGATGACTACTCGATAGTTCAGTGTGCCATGCTTCACGGCTTAGAATCGGGACTTCAAAGATGTTTTGAATGTCATGGACCATATGAGATGTTCCAGGAGTTGAAATTAATATTTCAAGCAAATGCCCGAGTTGAGAGATATGAAGTCTCCAACAAGTTCTATAGCTGCAAGATGGAGGAGAATAGCTCTGTCAGTGAACACATACTCAAAATGCCTGGGTATCATAACCACTTGATTCAGCTGGGAGTTAATC
Source organism: Thinopyrum obtusiflorum (assembly GCA_036873465.1). Lineage (NCBI taxonomy): Eukaryota > Viridiplantae > Streptophyta > Magnoliopsida > Poales > Poaceae > Thinopyrum > Thinopyrum obtusiflorum. The sequence continues at coordinate 80,276 of JAAAWM010012013.1, forward strand.
TTCTAGATGATAGTGTTATTGACAGAGTTCTCCAATCACTGCCACCAAGCTACAAAGGCTTCGTGATGAACTATAATATGCAAGGGATGGATAAGACAATTCCCGAGCTCTTCTCTATGCTCAAAGCTACGGAGGTAGAAATCAAGAAGGAGCATCAAGTGTTGATGGTTAACAAGACCACTAGTTTCAAGAAAAAGGGCAAAGGAAAGAAGGGGAACTTCAAGAAGAAAGGCAAGCAAGTTGCCACTCCCAGGAAGAAGCCCAAGTCTGGACCTAAGCCTGAAACTGAGTGCTTCTACTGCAAAGGGATTGGTCACTGGAAGCGGAACTGCCCCAAGTATTTGGCAGATAAGAAGGATGGCAAAGTGAACAAAGGTATATTTGTTATACATGTTATTGATGTGTACCTTACTAATGCTCATAGTAGTGCCTGGGTATTTGATACTGGTTCGGCTGCTCATATTTGTAACTCGAAACAGGGGCTACGGGTTAAACGAAGATTTGCTAAGGATGAGGTGACGATGCACGTCAGGAATGGTGCAAGGTCGATGTGATTGCCGTCGGCATGCTACCTCTAGATCTACCTTCGGGATTAGTTTTAGACCTGAATAATTATTATTTGGTGCCAGCGTTGAGCATGAACATTATATCTGGATCTTGTTTAATGCGAGACGGTTATTCATTTAAATCAGAGAATATTGGTTGTTCTATTTATATGAGTAATATCTTTTATGGTCATGCACCCTTGAAGACACTATAAAAAAATACACTTCCGTGATGATACATGTTTGTCATGGTAGGTCACGTTTTTTGTCATGCATGTACATCCATGACAATTTTATGACAGAATCAAGATAGTCATACTTGTGCTGTTGTAGAAATGTTCCATGATAATACCAAAATTATCATCATGGAAGTGTCCACTTCCATGACAATAAATGGCGCGTCATGGAAGTGCTTTCGTCAAGGGTGACCAACACGTGGCATCCACCATAACGGGTCGCCGTTAAACTATTGGGTTCCGGTTTGGATCCGATAACCCATTAACAGCCACAGCCAATGGGGATTTTCCACGTGTAAAATCATCATTGGCTGGAGGAAACACGTGTCGGCTCACCGTTGGGACAGATGTCATCCACTCATTGGACCGAGGGCGCCTATGATAGGTTGACACGTGGCACGGCCCAACAGAGGCCCATTCATGTGAAAAGGCCAGCCCGTTTGACTTGGTCAAAAGGTAGCGGCCGGCCCAAAGAAAGCGTGTTAACGGCCTGTTCGCATATAGCTGATGTACATCCCGCTAACCCAGGGCCCGTTATGGCCTATCCGAATTAGGCCCAGTAGCATCATCTGGGCCATCAAATATGATTCCAGCCCGTTGTAACTTCCGGCCCATGTATGGCCCATGACGTCTTTCGGCCCATATGAGGCCCTTTGTTACTCTTGGCCCATTAACGGCCCGTGGTGAAACTGGCCCGTAATGAACAGTGTATCACTTTATACCCATTAACGGCCCATTATTCCATTGGGCCGTTTACAGCCTGTGTTATCTTTTGGCCTTCTCAGGGCCCATTTATTCTTGGGCTCATTTCCAGCATTCGGTTACTTACGACCCGTTACTGGCCTTTTCTGCTTGTGGGCCAAATTCAGCCTGTGGTTACAGTCGGCCCGTTTGTGGCCCGTTAATCCGTTGGGCCTTTTTCATAGTGTCATCAATTATGGCCTATTAACAACGACCCGTTATGGCCGGCCCATGAACGTACGATTCCAACTCTAGCCCGTTTACGGCCCATAATGCGGTCCGTTATAGGCCCATGTTTGGCCAATCGATTATATGGCCCATAGAAGGCCCATTGTTTCTACGGACCATAGAAGGCCCATTGTTTCTATAACTCGTAGGAGGCCCAGGCTCACTACAGTAAACATGTAGCCCATGGTTATTCTGGCCTAGTTTTAAAAAAAAGGTTATTGCGGCCACTAGAAAACCGCAGAAAAAGAAATGCACTGACTACAAGCAAACAAATAAACAAGACAATAAGGAAATAAATTAGCAAGCAACTTAAGCTAGGCTATCACGACTATTACACATATTACATCCACTGGGCATCAAAGTTCGCCACCAGTGCAAATATAGGGAACAAAGCAGCATATCACATACACTGGTTGTCAAAGTTGACGACCAACGCAAATAAACGCCGCAGCAAAACAAGTCCAGAACTGAAACCACTTCAAAAGAGCTCAAGAAACAATATCCTGGGTACCCATAATGCTGGCAAGATGCTTAGCAAGCTTATTAACTTTCTCTTGTTTGCCGCTTAAATCCTCCAGCCCTTGCTGTTGCACCAGAAAGGATGCATCTGAATTCTGCAGGGACTTCCTTAGTCCTTCGGCTTCTTGCCGCATCACATCTGACTCATGCCTTTCAGCTTGTAGCTGAGACTGAAGAAGGTGAAGTGATTCAGGCAGCGAGTTCGAAGAGCTTGTGCCAGTGGTACTGGCCAGTAACTCGAACACTACATCAACACAGGACTGTGGGGTTATCTCACTGTCTACAAGGTTGTTTTGATCACCTTTCTTGGAGACCAACAGGGTTGTCTCACTATCTTGAACCTTATCTGCATTACTTTCTCTACCATTGCATAGTGTGGTGCTCTTCTCCAATATTTTGTTTGCATTCTACAAGAGAAACAAGCAGACACATCACAGGTTTAGCATGTAGTATACGGAACTCATTTTGGTAAACGGTTCAGTAGTAAGGTGGACATGATAACATCATGAAACAAACATATATCTATGTACTATGGTCACTGTATTGTCCATATCATTCTAGTTTATGTTGCCAAATCAAGATAGAGACACAGTTCAAATCATATATTTTTAAGACACAGCAGCATAGACAGAATATAAGTGTGAGAAACTACACAACATTGGCAACACTTGTAATGTGCATCACATGAGAACATAACTGTTTATACAACTGAAACTGTAATCAACATAGAGCAAGAAGTTAGAACAGCAATCCAGTTAAAGAAATAGGTTTAAAACATACATGTTGCGCCATTGGAGATTCAATTGGATTCTTCAAATTCGAAAGTAGTTGGTATGAGTAAATACAGTGATGCAACAACAAAGTAGTATGGACCATAGCTACGGAATCTGACCTGAGAACAGTTGCTCTTCTGCTTTAAACGTGGAGTTTGGGTTCGCTGTGGTGATGTTCGTGCTTGGTGCACTGCAGTTGCTTTACAAACTGCTCGTGTGGGGGTACTCTATGGTGGACATGGTGCTGTGTCAACTAGAAGTGGGTTACTATCAGCTGGGGTTGGGGTTAGATAGGTTGTAGCTTGTTCTCTGTCCAACGGTGTAAGTGTGCAATCTGGAAGAGTCTCGATTATGTGTGGTGGGGCTAGTTCATGGGCCAGTACAACCACCATCTTTTGTGAAGAACGGGGTTTTGCTCCCTTAGATACTGCCATCACCCCCCTCCAATTCAAATGGCTGATAAACAAGAAAAAAAATTGAACGTATAGACATTGTATGATAGTCAGACATGGTAATTCACATATATGTTATCTAACCAAACAGGACAACCTGACACAATTTCACATACATGATGGCTAACTAAATAGGATAGCATGACATAGTTTCAGATATATGATGGATAACTTAATAGGATATAATGGCATAATTCAACATATGATGAGTATCTAAACATGATGACATGACAAAACTATATGATGTCTTTCTAAAATAGGTTGGGATGAAATAATTCACATACATGTTGTCTAAGTATACAGGTGACATAGTTGATTCATATACTAAGCAGCTGGCACTCGCATGTATGATCTCTAAACTAAGCAGATGGAATTCAATATTGTGCATATGATGTCTAAACTAAGCAATGCAAGACACCATATGCATGATATGAGAAATATAAACATTGCAACTTAGAGCATACACCTCAGGTGGGATATAGGACTGGTCATCTGTCTCTGAATCCTCCTCTGAGGAGCTACCTGTAACCATCGAGATATATGCTTCAACAGGTACCATTGCCTGCTCTGAAGACCTTGTTTTCAATCCTGATTTTTCCATAACCGGCTCAAATGGCTGATACACATGAAGAGTAGTTCAATATACACAGATTGTCGACAAATGGAATAGATAATGAAAAAAAGATGGCATGAGATAATTCACATATATGATGCCCGGCTACATGGCGGTGCATAATTCACATATATGATAACTGGCTGAAAAACATGGCATTGCATAATTCACATATCTGATATAGAAAGCAAATAGGAGGCACTCACACAAAGCATGTCTAATCTAAGAAGATGGCATGGCAATGCAAGACACCATATGCATGATATGAGCAATATAACCCTGCCAAGTTAGAGCATGCACCTCGGGGGGGGGATACGACTGGTCATTTGTCTCTGAATCCTCCTCTGAGGAGCTATCTGTAACCAACAAGAAATCTGCATCGACAGGTAGCACTGACTGCTCAGAAGACCTTGTTTACACTCCAGATTTTCCCATGACAGACTCAAATGGCTGATGCACAGGAAGAGTAGATGAATGTATAAACATTGTTGACAAATGGAATACATTATGAAAAAAATATGGCATGATACAATTCACATATACGATGACTGGCTAAACAGGATGGCATTGCATGATTCACGTATATGATGCCTGGCTAAAGAAGATGGCATTGCATAATTCCCATATACTCCCTCCGTTCCGAAATATTTGTCTTTTTAGAGATTTCATACGGATGTTGATACGTCTCCAACGTATCTATAATTTATGAAGTATTCATGCTGTTTTATTATAATTCTTGGATGTTTTACAATCATTTTATAGCAACTTTATATCATTTTTGGGACTAACCTATTGACCCAGTGCCCAGTGCCAGTTGCTGTTTTTTGCTTGTTTTTTACATCACAGGAAATCAATATCAAACGGAGTCCAAACACCGCGCACTTCTTGGAGAATTTTTATGGACCAGAACACCCAAGATGGGCCAGAGCAGCACTTGCGGGGTGCCCTGAGGGGGGCACAACCCACCAGGGCGCGCCTGGGGGCCCAGGCGCGCCCAGGTGGGTTGTGCCCACCTCGGTGGCCTCCCGCACCCCCTCTTTACCCTATAAATTCACAAATATTCCAAAACCCTTTGGGGTTAACCTAGATTAGAAGTTCCGCTGCCACAAGGCTCTGTAGCCACCGAAAACCAATCTAGACCCTTTTCGGCACCCTGCCGGAGGGGGGAATCATCTCCGATGGCCATCTTTATCATCCTGGCGGCCACCACGATGAGGAGGGAGTAGTCCATTGTCACGCCCAATATGCGATACTATCCTAAAGAGACTCGAAGGTCCCATGAAGGATAGAACCGCATATTGACACGCTTTTGCAAGGTGGATATCATTACATCAAACCATTACATAAATAGTTGGGGATACATACAAAGGCATACAATGCCACAAGAATACATCAATCATCATACAAGAAAATCAACATCCGACTACGGATGAAACATAAACAGAAACTCAAACAATATCCACCCTGCTAGCCCAGGCTGCCGACCAGGAACCTAACCCAAGATCGACGAAGAAGAAGAACTCCAACACAAGTAAACATCGCTCTTGCGTCATGATCATCGCATAACCTGTACCTGCAACTGTTGTTGTAGTAATCTGTGAGCCACGAGGACTCAGCAATCCCATTACCATGGGTATCAAGACTAGCAAAGCTTAATGGGTAAGGAAGGGGTAAAGTGGTGAGGTTGCAGCAGCGGCTAAGCATGTATGGTGGCTAACTTACGAATACAAGAGTAAGATGAGAAGCTACGCAAACGGTCGCAAACTAGAAATGATCAAGAAGTGATCCTGAACTCCTACTTATGTCAAACATAACACAAACCGTGTTCTCCTCCCGAACTTCCTCGAAAAGAGACAATCACGGGTACGCACGCGGTTGGTGTATTTTAATTAAGTTTACTTCAAGTTTACTACAACCGGATATTAACAAATTCCCATATGCCACATAATCACGGGCACGGCTCTCGAAAGTTTATACCCTGCAGGGGTGTCCCAACTTAGCCCATGACAAGCTCACGATCCGCGGAGACAATCCTCCATCGCGGGACACCCGATCAGACTCGGAATCTCGGTGCACAAGACTTTTCGACAATGGTAAAACAAGTCCAGCAAGACCTCCCGGCGTGCCGACACCCTCATAGCAGCCACGCGTATCTCGTCTCAGGCCACGACTGGATGAACACTACGTACGGCAACCGAAGACCCCGGAAGAAGGGGTGGCACCGCAAGTGGCTCTAGGTTGGGCCAACACTCCGAAGAGCACTGGCCCGGGGGGGCTAAATAAAGATGACCCTCGGGAGGGCGACTCCCTAGGGAAAAGAAATAGGTGATAGGCAAATGTAAAACCAATGTTGGGCCTTGCTGGAAGAGTTTTATTCAAAGCAAACTGTCAAGAGGGTCCCATACCCCTCACCGTGTTAGGGACGCAAAATCAAGGAACATAACACCGGTATGACGGAAACTAGGGCGGCAAGAGTAGAACAAAACACCAGGCATAAGGCCGAGCCTTCCACCATTTACCAAGTATATAGATGCATTAATTAAATAAGAGATATTGTGATATCCCAAGATAAACATGTTCCAACATGGAGCAAACTTCAACTGCACCTGCAACTAGCAACGCTATAAGAGGGGCTGAGCAAAGCGGTAACATAGCCAAACAACGGTTTGCTAGGAAGGGTGAAAAAGGTTAGAGGCTATCATGGAAATTTGGGAGGCTTGATAAACAAGTGGTAGGTAGCGCGACATAGCGATAGCATCGAGACAACTAGCATAGCAATGATAGTCATGAGATCTAAGGTGACGGTCATCTTGCCTGAAATCCCGCTAGGAAGAAGAACGAGTCCATGAAGAAGATGAAGCCATGAAGACGAACCAAGCGTAGTCGAACGAATCCTCACGAACGCAACGAAACAGGAATTATCGAGGAGAAGCACAACCGGAAAGAAGCAAACAACACGGTAAACACACAACACATAAAGAGACATGATGCTCAACCAAGTATGATGCATGACAAGGCTACATGAAGCTACTCATGGCAAGAGATGATGCATACAAGAGCAACACATCAAAGCAAGTTTAAATGAGGCCGGAAACAACATATAACAATTCCGGTAAGTCCTCATATGCAAATTTCAAAATTGATCCAGATCTGAATAAACCTTATGTTCAAGTTGTTAAACAGCAAGTTAATATGCATCAAGATGATCTACACGGCTTTCTAGTCAAGTTACATATAAAGTTCGTTTAATTCGGAGCTACGGCCTAGAAGATATGAGCAAAACAAGTTAAACATGGCATTGATGCAAAATACATACAAACATCAAGCAAACACACTCAAAACATGAATGCAACAAGGTAACATGAAACTACATGCAAAACTAAGCAAATTTCATATAGAGCACACTCAAAACGGAGCAACGGTTCAACACATGCACATGAAACAAGTTTAAAGGATAAGCTGTCCAAAACAGCAACTAGGCATTTAGCAAGCATCAAAACAATATGCTACAACACCTCAACATGAAAACAAAAGGCATGGTCATGATGTACAGGTGAAGCTTAACAAAACATGAACACTGAGCTATCTCCAGAAACCAGTAGAACATGCTCCAAAGGACATGACAAAATTGCAAATAATAACAGTTTCACAGACTTGGCAGAAATCACTGTGCATGACAGAAATAACATCAGGTTGCAATGTTTAGAGCTATCAAACAAGATGTTACAGCATGCTATAACGGCAAACTTGAGCATGGCATGCTAGTACTAAAAGCACTTAACAAAACTCCCTTACTGAACTTATTATAAAGATCAACAGAAAAGATGGAATCATCCAAGCAAGCATGGCAAGTGATATAACAGATTCAGACTTGAAAATAACAGCACATGGCAGGAACAATGATAGGTAGACATGTTGGTGAGCTTGTACAACTCACTACAGAGCATTTCATGGCATGTGAAGTCAACCAACAGAAAGATGGCATAATTATGAAGCTAAGAATGGCAATAGCATAGACATAGGGTGCATGGATCACTAGCAAAACACATGGCAAAACTGAACTTAATGTTAACAGGCTGATAGCAACATTATTTAGCAAGTTTGGAGCATGATAACAACAATCTACAGCAAGTCATAATTACAGCCAAAGGCATGAATGGATAGAGCATAACATGTATAACAAAACATCCTTAGTGATCAACTCCAGATTATGCATATAATGACTTCTAGAAGCAGGTTAACATGGCATCACAATGTTACAGCTACAGACTAAGCAGAAATGACCGTCACAGAAATCAGCAACATCACGGAGGCTAATTTGCAAGTTTGTTTCAAATAACACATGGCATATCATGGAGAGTGGATTGCACCACAACAAAGATGGCATGTTGTAGCTCATAAAACATGCAGATATCATGCTCAAAAGAAAATCACATAAAAATATATAAAAATGACAAAAGAGCAAGTTCTGTTAACAACCAGCAGGTACATCATATAGCACTCTTGCAACGATGATTAGGGCATCAAGATGAACTCAAACAAGCATGCCACAATGGAATGAAATGAATAGCATCTCATGATGAACATTTTGACATAGCATACATGCAAAACAGAGCTATATGCACGGATTTATGCCATGATGAAGATGCACACATGGAATGTAATCTCAGGGACTTAGTCATCTCGGAAAAAAACAGGACCGAGCGCAATATGCTATACGACGCACAGAGCGCGGGGTAGAGGGGCAGGTCGGGCCTCACCTTGCTGGGTCTGGCCCAGGGTGGAGAGGAGGCCGGGCGGGGTTACTGGGCCGACCGGCTCGCTAGCCGGGGCACGAGGTCGAGGCCCACGTGGTCAACGGGGAGGGGACCGGGCTCCTCCCGAATGATCTGGAAGGCGGCGGCGGCCAGCGAACGACGGCGGCCGGAGTCAGACGCCGGCGGACAGGAACTGGAGGGAGGAGGCAGATCCGGCCGGGGACCTCCTGATTCGGGGAAGGCCGGTCCATTTCCGGCGACGACGAGGCCAGCCAACGACGGGCGGATCTCCAAGGGCGGTGGGTTCGCGGGGACGGGGAGCTGGGTGGTCGGCGGCGCACGGGAGGCGGCGATGCCGGCGGCCGGCAATGAGGACGAGGCGGGCGGCGCACGGCTCGGTGCGGGAGGCAGGCGGCGGAGAGCTTCAGGCGGCGGTGCGGGCAGAACGGCGGCGAGGCGAAGGGCGCAGGTCGCGGGTGCGCTAGGGTTCGTCGGCGCGGGGCGATGGGCCGAGCGGGCTCGCCGGGCCGCGGCGGCGGCGGACGGTGGCTCGACAGGTGGCGCGCGCTGACTGGTTGGGGCGCGGTGGCGGACATGTCCGACGCGGCGCAGATGCGTCCGGCGGCGCGGAGGACGAGGAGGTTAGGGTTCATCCGCGAATTGAGGAGGGGGAGGCATATTTATAGGTAGAGGGAGGTAGGAGAGTCCAAATGAGGTGTGGTTTTCGCCCACATGATCACGATCGAACGACCGAGAGCATGGAGGGGGTTTGGATGGGCTCATGGGCTGTGGTGAAGAGGGGCTGGGCTGCAAAGAGAGAGGGGACGAGCGATGGTCTTTTCCTACCAATCTATCCCCCTAGGAGCATGCGCGTAGTACTTTGTTTCGATAACTAATAGATTTTTGCAATAAGTATGTGAGTTCTTTATGACTAATGTTGAGTCCATGGATTATACGCACTCTCACCCTTCCACCATTGCTAGCCTCTCTAGTACCGCGCAACTTTCGCCGGTACCATAAACCCATCATATACCTTCCTGAAAACAGCCACCATACCTACCTATTATGGCATTTCCATAGCCATTCCGAGATATATTGCCATGCAAATTTCATCATCATCATATACATGACTTGAGCATTCATTGTCATATTGCTTTGCATGATCGTAAGATAGCTAGCATGATATTTTCATGGCTTGTCCGTTTTTTGATGTCATTGCTACGCTAGATCATTGCACATCCCGGTACACCGCCGGAGGCATCCATATAGAGTCATATCTTTGTTCTAGACATCGAGTTGTAATATTGAGTTGTAAGTAAATAAAAGTGTGATGATCATCATTATTAGAGCATTGCCCCAGTGAGGAAAGGATGATGGAGACTATGATTCCCCCACAAGTCGGGATGAGACTCCGGACTTTAAAAATAAATAAAAGAGGCCAAAGAAGCCCAGATAATAAAAAAAGAGGCCAAAGAAGCCCACCAAAAAAAAGAAAAAAAAAGAAAAAAAAGAGAGAAAAAGAGAGAAGGGGCAATGTTACTATCCTTTTACCACACTTGTGCTTCAGAGTAGCACCATGTTCTTCATATAGAGAGTCTCTTGAATTATCACTTTCATATACTAGTGGGAATTTTCATTATAGAACTTGGCTTGTATATTCCGATGATGGGCTTCCTCAAACGCCCGGGGTCTTCATGGGCAAGCAAGTTGGATGCACACCCACTTAGTTTTCAGTTTGAGCTTTCATACACTTATAGCTCTTAGTGCATCCGTTGCATGGCAATCCCTACTCACTCACATTGATATCTATTGATGGGCATCTCCATAGCCCGTTGATACGCCTAGTTGATGTGAGACTATCTTCTCCTTTTTGTCTTCTCCACAACCACCATTCTATTCCACCTATAGTGCTATGTCCATGGCTCACGCTCATGTATTGCGTGAAAGTTGAAAAGGTTTGAGAACGCCAAAAGTATGAAACAATTGCCTGGCTTGTCATCGGGGTTGTGCATGATTTGAATATTTTGTGTGGTAAAGATGGAGCATAGCCAGACTATATGATTTTGTAGGGATAACTTTCTTTGGCCATGTTATTTTGAAAAGACATGATTGCTTTATTAGTAGGCTTGAAGTATTATTGTTTTTATGTCAAATGATAGACTATTGCTTTGAATCACTCATATCCTAATATTCATGCCATGATTAGATACATGATCAAGATTATGCTAGGTAGCATTCCACATCAAAAATTATCTTTTTTATCATTTACTTACTCGAGGACGAGCAGGAATTAAGCTTGGGGATGCTGATACATCTCTGTCGTATCTATAATTTTTGATTGTTCCATGCCAATATTCTACAACTTTCATATATTTTTGGCAACTTTTTATACTATTTTTGGGGACTAACATATTGATCCAGTGCCCAGTGCCAGTTCCTGTTTGTTGCATGTTTTATGTTTCGCAGAAACCCCATATCAAACGAAATCCAAACGGAATAAAAACGGACGGCGAATATTTTTGGAATATTTGGAGAATATGGGAAGAAGAATCAACGCGAGATGGTGCCCGAGGTGGCCACGAGGCAGGGGGCGCGCCTGCCCCCCTGGGCGCGCCCCTGACCCTTGTGGGCCACCCGTAAGGTGGTTGCTGCTCTACTTTGGACGCAAGAAAACTAATTTTCGAAGAAAAATCTGGGCGAAGGTTTCAATCCAATCGGCGTTACGGATCTCCATATATACACGAAACGGTGAAAGGGCAGCAGAGGAGAGCGCAGAAACAGAGAGAGACAGAGAGACAGATCCAATCTCGGAGGGGCTCTCTCCCCTCCCACGCCATGGAGGCCAAGGACCAGAGGGGAAACCCTTCTCCCATCTAGGGAGGAGGTCAAGGAAGAAGAAGACGAAGGGGCCCCCTCTCCCCTTCTCTTCCGGTGGCGCCGGAACGCTGCTGTGGCCATCATCATCACCGCAGTCTTCACCAACAACTTCACCGCCATCATCACCAACTCTTCCCCCCTCTATGCAGCGGTGTAACCTCTCTCTTACCCGCTGTAATCTCTACTTAAACATGGTGCTCAATGCTATATATTATTTCCCAATGATGTATGGCTATCCTATGATGTTTGAGTAGATCCGTTTTGTCCCATGGGCTATTTGATGATCAAGATTGGCTTGAGTTGCATGTTTTATTATTGGTGCTGTCCTATGGTGCTCTCCGTGTCGCGCAAGCGTGAGGGATCCCCGCTGTAGGGTGTTGCAATATGTTCATGATTTGCTTATGGTGGGTGGCGTGAGTGACAGAAGCACAGACCCGAGTAAGTAGGTTGTTTGCGTATGGGATAAAGAGGACTTGATGCTTTAATGCTATGGTTGGGTTTTACCTTAATGATCTTTAGTAGTTGCGGATGCTTGCTAGAGTTCCAATCATAAGTGCATATGATCCAAGTAGAGAAAGTATGTTAGCTTATGCCTCTCCCTCAAATAAAATTGCAATAATGATTACCGGTCTAGTTATCGATTGCCTAGGGACAAATAACTTTCTCGTGACAAAAAGCTCTTTACTAAAACTAATTTAGTTGTGTCTTTATCTAAACAGCCCCTACTTTTTATTTACGTGCTCTTTATATTCTTGCAAACCTATCCAAAAAGACCTACAAAGTACTTCTAGTTTCATACTTGTTCTAGGTAAAGCGAACGTTAAGCGTGCGTAGAGTTGTATCGGTGGTCGATAGAACTTGAGGGAATATTTGTTCTACCTTTAGCTCCTCGTTGGGTTCGACACTCTTACTTATCGAAAGAGGCTACAATTGATCCCCTATACTTGTGGGTTATCACTACTATCCTACAAAACTCTGCGCTTGGAGGCCCAACACGAGTCTACAAGAATAAAGTTGTGTAGTAGACATCAAGCTCTTTTCTGGTGCCGTTGCCGGGTTGGTGAGTGCATGAAGGTATATCTTTAGATCTTACAATTGAATCTTTTAATTTCTTGTTTTATCACTTGTTGGTTTCGTAAAAGAAAACTACAAAAAAATGGAATTGAGGTTGAATCATATTATTCATCTTTATAATGTCCTACGTGAAAATGATGGATCGGAAAATCGTGCTCAATTGTTAGAAGAATAATTCAATAGAATGTTTGGTATAAATGATGAGCATGATTGCAATGTGAATTCTTTGAATATTCATGATGCTAATGATATGCAAAACCATAAGCTTGGGGAAGCTATGTTTGATGAAGATGATACTTTTAGTCCCCCAAGATTTGATCTGCAAATTTGTTATAATGATTGCATGCCTCCTATTTATGATGATTATAATGATGAAAGTGGATTTGGAGAGGTCATGACTTTATTTAGTGATGAATCCACCATTTTGGATGAGGGTTCAATTGACTATGATAACAAAGTTGCTATCTATGAAGATTATGGTGATGACATGTATGATATAAAGAATAATGATAACCATGAAACTTGTCAGCATGATTTTAATTTTCACTCTCATGATAGTTATTTTTTTGAGTTTGCTCCCACTACTATTGATGAGAAGAAATTTGCTTATGTGGAGAGTAATAAGTTTTCAATGCTTTTGTGTCATGAAAATAATGCTTTATGTGATGGCTATATTGTTGAATTTCTTCATGATGCTACTGAAAATTATTACGAGGGAGGAACTTATGCTTGGAGGAATTGCAATAATATCAAGTTTCCTCTCTATGTGTTGAAAATTTTGAAGTTATGCTTGTTTTGCCCTCATATGCTAGTTGATTCTTGCTCCCATGAATTGTTTGCCCAGAAAATCCCTATGCATAGGAAGTGGGTTAGGCTTAAATGTGCTTGCCATGTGTTTCATGATGCTCTCTTTATGTTTTAAATTCTTTACTTATATGTGAGCATCATTGAAATCATCTTGCCTAGCTTAAAAGGCATTAAAGAAAAGTGCTTGTTGGGAGGCAACCCAACACTTTTACCTACTGTTTTTGTGTGTTCACATGATTAGGCTACTATAGTAATCATGTTTTATTCCTTTTGTTTCAATAAAATGCCAAGTAAAGCCTTTGGGATAGTGTGGATGATAGTTGACTTGAATCTGTGCAAAAACAAACAATTTTGCTTCCAGAAACAGAAGTGTTTAAACTCACTAGAGCATCAAAAAATTCTGAATTTTTTACAGATGATTGATATACAAATTGTATACGTGGTCCTAATTTTTCATAATTTTTGGAGTTGCAAAAGTATGACTAATATTCAGATCTTTACGTACTGTTTGCTTTTTGACAGATTCTATTTTCAATGCATAGCTTGCTTGTTTTGTAGTTTATATAGCTTATATTGCTCAATATAAATTGTGGAAATGATGAGGTACAGTAGGCATTGTGTGAGAATAATTATGAACCTTGTCTTTGACAGGACCAAAGTGAATGGTTTGTTTTTATCATACTAACCCATCTCACGAAAGTTCCATTAAGTTTTGTGTGATTGAAGTTTTCAAGTTTTGAGTGAGATATCGATATGAGGAGAATAAGGAGTGACAGGACCCTAAGCTTGGGGATGCGCAAGTCACCTCAAGGTAATATTCAAGGAAGATCCAAGCAACTAAGCTTGGGGATGCCCCGGAAGGCATCCCCTCTTTTGTCTCCAACATTATCGGTAACCTCACTTGGAGCTATATTTTTATTCGTCACATGATATGTGTTTTGCTTGGAGCGTCATTTTATTTTGTGAGGATTTGCTTGCTGTTATTTGGAATAATTTTTTTCATCTTTTATTTCAATAAAAGTGGCATTGATAGCCTTTGACATGCTTATCATGCAAGTATACATGTTGCTGTTTGAAAACAGAAAGTTTATCGATGTTGCAAAAATTCCAGAGGAAAGTCAGAAGGTGATAAAATGTTGAAAGTTTTTGCATAATAAGCTCTGATAAATTTTCTACAGTGTGGTAGAATTTCATAATGTTTGGAGTTGAATAAGTATTGATACTTTTGCATTCTTTACAGACTGTACTGTTTTGGCAGATTGCTGTTATGTTTGCATTGTTTGCATATGCTTGCTTGTTTAATGAATCTATTTGAGGATAGGAGTATTAAATATGCAGAGGCATTTAGTATGCAATGTTGAATAATAATTTTAGTGATTTGCTACAGTAGAGATTGATAAGGTTTTTGCATTAGTTTATACTAACTTATCTCACGAGTTCTTGTTGAGTTTTGTCTGGATGAAGCTTTTGAGATTTAGGAAAACCGTGATATGAGAAGAATTAAGGAGACACCAAAGCTCAAGCTTGGGGATGCTCAAGGCATCCCAAGATAATATTCAGGAAGTCTCAAGCATCTAGGCTTGGGGATGGCCCGGTAGGCATCCCACCTTTCTTCTTCAACAATTATCGGTTGAGCCTAAGTTTTTGCTTCTTCACCTGAGTTGTGCTATTCTTAGAATGTCATTTTATTTTTGTTTTACTTTCTGTTTTAATAAAATACTTAGATCTGAAAGTTTTTAAATAAAATAGAGTCCTCAAATAGTTGCCAAGGAGGCTAAGTAAGCGGCATTCACATCCTGTCAACGAAGCTCTTTTCTTTGGAATTGCTCTTGTGCTTCACTTACATCCTATGAGTAAATTGTTGAATAAATTGAATGTCATGAAGTTGAAATCATATCATGGCTAGTGGTAGCTTCACATTGGGTTTAGAAAGTGAAATCTTTTGAGGCTTGACAATCACAATTTTGGTCATACAAGCAATTCCCGAATAATTAGTATAAGGAAGAGAACTTTCACATGCAAATACACTATCTTGGAAATCTTTTGTGATTGTGAGCCCCCATAAAAATATTATATGCCAAAATTGTTGACACTGGACAAGGAAGACAAAGTAATGATTTATGTTTGTTCATATTCACATAGAAGTTATATTGTCATAGATCCTTCAACATGTGGTGCTTGCCACCCATCTTTGCTAGCCAAAAATTCCGCACCAAGTAGAGATACTACTTGTGCATCCAAAAACCCTTAAACCCAAATCTTATTTTCAAGAGTCCACCATACCTACCTAAGGATTGAATAAGATTCTTGAAGTAAGCTGTCATCGGTGCAATAAGGCAATAAAAATTGCTTCTAAAAGTGTGAGATCATTTAGTGTAAGAGAAAATTGAGCGTTGTACGAACTTGTGATGGCAAAGAATAAAAACGACAAACTGCATAATAAAGGTTGCTATCATAAGGGGCAATATAACATGACATTCTTTTGCACTAAAGGGTTGATCATACAAACAAATAAGCGCATGGCAACCTCTGCTTCCCTCTATGAAGGGCCTATCTTTTACTTTTATGTATTTATTTTATGCAAAGAGTCAAAGTTTTTCTCTCTATTCCTTTTTATTTTTCTCCTTTGGCAAGCATCATGTGGTGAGGAAAGATCTAGGCACATATGTCCAGTTCAATATGGGTAGCATGAGTTATTATTGTTGACAACACCCTTTAGGTGAATACGTTGGGAGGCAAAACAATAAGCCCCTATCTTTCTATGTGTATGGTTGAAATGTTTTGTCATGTGTATGCGGTGAGTGTTAGCAATCATAGAAGACTATAAGATGGTTGAGTATGTGGAGCTATTACTTAAACTCCGTTGAATAAGTTGAATTGCAATTGCTTGGTGACTAAGAACATAGGTTGTTGAGTTTCAAGAGAACTCATTGTTTGAACCATAACATGTGAATTGGTTGCTACTATAACATGAGAAGTTT
The DNA here is from genome assembly GCA_036873465.1 of Thinopyrum obtusiflorum. NCBI lineage: Eukaryota > Viridiplantae > Streptophyta > Magnoliopsida > Poales > Poaceae > Thinopyrum > Thinopyrum obtusiflorum. Next base: position 96,879 of record JAAAWM010012013.1, read on the forward strand.
TATAAGAAAGAATTGCTATTATGATGCTAGGAAAAGTGATTGAAATTGTCATTGATCAAACTTGCGCACTTTGCTAGCATTCACAATTCATAAATTATTTCTTTTATCATTTACCTACTCGAGGACGCGTAGGAATTAAGCTTGGGGATGCTTATACGTCTCCAACGTATCTACAATTTATGAAGTATTCATGCTGTTTTATTATCCTTGGATGTTTTACAATCATTTTATAGCAACTTTGTATCATTTTTGGGACAAACCTATTGATCCAATGCCCAGTGCCAGTTGCTGTTTTTTGCTTGTTTTTTACATCGCAGGAAATCAATATCAAACGGAGTCCAAACACCGCGAAACTTCTTAGAGATTTTTTATGGACCAGAACACCCAAGATGGGCCAGAGCAGCACCTGGGGGTGCTCCGAGGGGGGTACAACCCACCAGGGCACGCCTGGGGGCCCAGGCGCGCCCAGGTGGGTTTAGCCCACCTCGGTGGCCTCCCGCACCCCCTCTTTACCCTATAAATTCAAAAATATTCCAAAACCCTTTGGGGTTAACCTAGATCAGAGGTTCCACCGCTGCAAGGCTCTGTAGCCACCGAAAACCAATCTAGACCCTTTCCGGCACCCTGCCGGAGGGGGGAATCATCTCCGGTGGCCATCTTCATCATTCCGGCGGCCACCACGATGAGGAGGGAGTAGTCCACCCTCGGGGCTGAGGGTTTGGACCCGTAGCTATGTGTTTAATCTCGCTCTCTCTCGTGTTCTTGAGATGTCACGACCTTGATGTATCGCTAGCTTTGTTAATATAGTCAGATCATATGGTGTTTTGCCCTCTCTATCTTGTTGTGATGAATTGAGTTTTTCCCTTTGAGATTTCGTTGTTATCGGATTGAATACTTTTATGGATTTGAGAACACTTGATATATGTCTTGCAATTTAATACTCGTGGTGACAATGGGGTATCGTATTGATTCACTTGATATATGTTTTGGCACTCAACTCGTGGATTCCCGAGGTGAAATTTGGGTAACCTATGCATAGGTGTTGATGCACATTCTTGTCTTTGTTTCTCCGGTAGAAATCTTGGGGCACTCTTTGAAGTTCTTTGTGTTGGATTGAGTATTATGAATATGAATTTTCTTTGGTGTTATTTTAGTACGAACTCTAGGATAGATCGAATGGAAAGAATAGCTTTATGTTATTTTAGTACGGACTCTTGAATAGATCAAACCGAAAGAATAGATTTGAGGTGGTTTCGTACCCTACAAACAATTTGTTCTTATGTTCTCCGCTAGATAGGAACTTTGGAGTGATTTTTTCATCGCACTTTGAGGGACGGTTATATGATCCAATTATATTAGCATTGTTGAGAGGTTGCACTAGTGAAAGTACGGACCCTAGGCCTTATTTTCAAGCATTGCAATACCGTTTTTGTGCCCGTTTATTATTTGCTACCTTGCTGTTTTTATTTATTCAGATTATAAAAATATATTTCTACCATCAATATTACACTTTTATCACCATCTCTTCGCCGAACTAGTGCACCTATACAATTTTCCATTGTATTGGGTGTGTTGGGGACACAAGAGATTTCTTGTATTTGGTTGCAGGGTTGTTTGAGAGAGACCATCTTCATTCTGCACCTCTCACGGATTGATAAACCTTAGGTCATCCACTTGAGGGAAAATTGCTACTGTCCTACAAAACTCTGCGCTTGGAGGCCCAACACGAGTCTACAAGAATGAAGTTGTGTAGTAGACATCAAATGTATATAGACATATTTTAGAGTGTAGATTCACTCATTTTGCTCCGTATGTAGTCACTTGTTGAAATCTCTAAATAGACAAATATTTAGGAATGGTGGGAGTATGATATAGAAACCAAACAGGTGGCATTCACACAAAGCAAATCTAAACTAAGCTGATGACATATAAGATGTATAATGTAAGCAATGCGAGGCGCCATATGCATGATATGACCAACATCAGCATGCCATGTTAGAGCAAACACCTCAGGGGATAAATAGGAGTGGTCGGCTCCCTCTGAATCCCCCACTGAACAGTTTTCTTCCTCTGGAATACAATCTGGAATGGCTGGTGGGGGGCCCACTTCACCCACCATGGAGCGGCGTCTGCATGACATTATACTCCCACGCAACGGTCTTCTCTTTTTCTCTACATGTTCAGTATGATGTGTACAATAACTGACATGCATAATAAAAAACATATTTAGATTATGTAAGGCCTAAGGGGTGCATGCAGAAATCAAGACTAATGGTAGCAAACGAGTGGATAGATCCAAAACTAATGATAGCAGGTAGATTATAGCCTCAGTTTAAAAAGATAGACAATGGATCATCTACTGTTTGTTGCCCACCCAACATGAACCACATAGAAGACCCCAGATGAACCAGATAGTAGACATATACTATTCGTTGCTGCCTCGATATGTGCCCCATGCCTATTTTAAAACTCAAGTTTGAACGATAAAGTAGCAGGTAATAATAACCGATGTATAACATAAGCAGACACGAAAGAGTGCGACCCCTCTTCCGGAACTGTGTAGTCCTCAGGTTCATCTGCTCAGTCGATGATGGTAATGTTGTTGGCGTGGCTGCCGGCAATGGGGAAGATGATCTGAGGCAGCGAAAGGAAGTCTGCGGGGCAATCTCTGCTGCAGTGAATGCTTCCGTCGATGGTGCACCTCAGGTGGGGTGGATGACGGCACGGCAGGAGCAGGACATAACACACAGAGCTTTCTTTGACGCCTATCTGAAAATGAAGTAAATCTGTAAGGGCTCCTTATAATTGGAGGATTCTATAAATGTAGGGACAGGAAAAACATAGGAATAGGATAGGAATGCACGTCTAAAATAGAGCATTTGCAAACATATGATTTCTGTCAACCTGGGTGTTTGGTTCACATGAATTGGAAGAACACATGAATGGAGAAACATGGTCAAATTAAAGTCAAACCACGTGAAAATGAAAAAAATAAGAATCTTATTATGCCAGTAATGCAATTAGTCCTGTTCTTCATGCATATTAATTTGAAAAGGACGTCCAAGTGGATATTAGAATTCCTACATTTTTTCTTTGAAAGAGACACCAAAGGAAAAAATCCTCCAGTTTTGCTTTGCTCCACTCCTTCTAACCAAATGCATGAATAGTAGTACCATAGTAGTTCCATAGCAAAGGATCCCTGAGGGATTGACATGAATGTAGAGTAACAAAGTGACGCGACGAGTGTACATCCTCTTTGGCATAGCCTTGTCGACCTCAGCATCATTGGGTTGGACGTGGAGGATGGTGATGCTGGTGTGACTGTCGGAGGCGGGGAAGAAGATCTAAGGCCTCTGGAAATGGCGCCGAGGGTACTGCTCCGCTGTGATGGACGGTTCCGTCATTGGAGCAGCTCCGGTGAGGTGTACGGCGGCAAGGTTGAAGCAGGACAAGACAAACAACGTTAATCTGAAGTGGGACTCTAATATCATCTGCAATAGATGATGTAAAAGACATCACCAAAAAGTGCTATAGATGTAAAATGCATCTGCTGCGCCACGGCCGCTCCGACAGATGCTGTAAATACTGTTCACTCTGAACTTAACTAAAGAAACTGAATTTTACAGTCAAAACTGAATTTTACTTTCAAAACTGATTGAACTAGTAGCAGAGCATTGCAATAGAAGTTTAGGGCGTTCGAGCACTAGTAGCAGAGAAGCAGTGATCTAAATCAGCAGCCGCTCGAGCAGGGAATGCACTAGCAGAGAGCAAGTCGTGCAGCAGCACCGCGAGCGAGTGCTAAAGCAGCAAGTTCTGTAGCTGCCGGAGGTCGTGCAGCAGCAGCAGCAGCGCGAGCGAGAGCAAGAGCAGAGCAGCAGCATGAACAAGAGCAAGAGTTGAGCAGCAGCGCGACTGAGAACAATAGAAGAGCAGAGCAGCAGCACGAATGAAAGCAAGAGCAGTGTAGCAGTGCGACCGACAACAAGAACAGAGCCGCAACGCGAGCGAGAGCCGGAGCAGCTGCAACTAGTGCCGGTGTGGACGTCACTGCCAAGGAAGCAATGACATGGGGAGAGACGCCATGGATGAAGTGGCCGGCGACGGCGCCGTTGATGGAGACCTGCCATGGCTGCTCGGTATGAGCACCGGCATCCCTGTGAGATCAAATAAAAGATAAAATGCAGCGGTGAGTGCAGAACCTCCTTGGTGGCACTGAGTAGGCCTTTGCTTCATCAGAGGAATTGGTGAGGGTGATGCGGTTCCGGTGGGGCATGTCAAGACGGCACTGTGGGGATGGAGGTGGCGTGATAGACTAGGCGGACGTCGGGGCAGCTCCTTGGAGGTGGATGATGGGGCGGCTGATCCGGCGGGACGACGATATCGACGACGGATCCTCACCCGGTGCGGTGGATGAGGGACGGCGAGCTATTGCAGTGGCGACGTCGTCGGGGAAGAGTCTCCGGTTGGGCGGTGGTCGGGAGGCCGACAGAGGAGTGTGGGGTTTCACGGGTTTTGGCGGCCTCCGTGTACGAATGGGGGGACGAAGGGGAAGGTAGGGGGGAGCCATGGCTTAGGGACGCGCTTGTCTGGAATGTAGGGTAAGTTACAAATGTACCCCGCCGGTTTTTACCACGCGACGTCGAGGAGGGATTTCTAGCTGAGGGGTAGAAGGGGGATTTCGCGTGTCTGGGCTGCGGGACCAATTTCGGATGAGGAGGGAGTTTTCGCGTGTCAAAATTTCGGGATAACATGGCGCGGCGCGGGTTGAAGAGGCGGGAGTTTCATAGCAGAAGAGACAAAAGATACTCGATCTTGAAAATTTCGGGATAACAACGCGCGGATTCCATGTTCGGCAGAACGAACTTAACATGTACAAAAAAACAAGTCATACAAGACACAAGAGAGTCATGTCCTCTTTTACTATATTGCTATAAATGCCATTGAAAAAACTACAAGAAAAATGTAAAAAAAACCCGGGGAAACAAGATTACCCTGTACTTCCCTCAACAACAACAACAAAAAACAAATCAATTCCCACCACAAGAAAGAGTCATGTCCCTTTTTACATGATTAAAAATGCCAGGATCTCGAATTTCAATTTTTAAATCCATGTTATGTTGAATTCGAATATATCGTTAGGTGACCTTGCGGATTATAATGGATGTAGTCCTACATTTTGATCTTCCATCTTATATGAACATTTTACTCCACCCTATGAACATATATATTGTCGTCTACCATATGGACTAAATTTGAATCAATTATCCTTATTTTAATACGATTGTTGTCAAGTTATACCATCATTTGAATATTATCTTGATAGCAGAAAACATGCATATAGAAGTAATCATATTTCAGTATGAACTACATGTACCATACGATCTCCAATTCAAATATTTGTATCCATTTTATGTTGAATTCAAATCACAGTACATTGGTCTAGGTAGCGAGATGTCCGGGATAATCTAAACCATGTTTTCATATGTATATTTTTTGGACGAATTGGGACAAGTTTTGGTATAAGCTTCGTGCAAACCGGAGATTCTCTCAACAAGCCTCGTGGTTCCGAGAGGGAACGTGTCACCTTTGTGTGCGAAATGATATACGCTGCCTCCCCCTGATTTTCTTTACAGAGGCAACATAGAACTATATGAGTGCCCTATTAAATTTTGGAATTATTTTGGGTTCGTTTGGTCATTTTTATACACTAGCAAAACATGCCCGTGCGTTGCAACGGGAGGAAAAGAAAGCATCTTTCATACACACATCCGACAACATCAGCAAACAATATTCTTAAAAAAAATCTTTATTGACACAATTTCAAACAATATGAAAATCAACTTTAAGCCACTAGTTTACATAAAACTCGTATCAACAGTTTAATGTGCATCGTCGTATAGGGGTTGGTAGTGCACTGTGCAAAACAGAGAAGATGATTATGTACCTGTTTTAACCTTTAGGATATGGTAGTTGATAGGAATCAACATCCCCTATAGTGTCAATAATAGATTATGTGAGAGCATCAAACTGTCATATCTACTAAATTTGAATAGGGTAGAAAACATATATAATAGACATTTACTAAATGCCCCATATAGAGAAGATATTAATTAAGTTTACATTTTGTTAAATTTTGGAATTATTCCGGGTTCGTTTGGCCTTTTTTATACATTAATTGAGTTTCTGGACATTTAATTTTCATAATTCAAATTTGAACTACAAACACATGCTCCGGTGCACCAAAGTTGGTTGAAAGATCACATGTGTGTCCTTGGGTGAATTTTTAGGTCCCATGCAAGAAATGGGAATGAAATTCAAACATCTGGGCGTCGTGACTCGGCCGAGAACATTGAGAAACATGGTTTTTAAATTCCTGTAAATCCAAAACTCGCCTGGAAATCATGAAACTTGGCATGGTGTCATGTCATGGCACTAACATGCTGTCATAAAAAACTTGGCCGAGTTGGAACAAGTTTTGATATAAGCTTCTTGCAAACCAGAGCTTCTCTCAAGAAGGCTCGTGGTTCTGAGAGGGAACGTGTCACCTTTGTGTGCAAAACGATATATGCTGCCCCCTTGATTTTCTTTACAGAGGCAACATAGAACTATATGAGTGTCGTGTTAAATTTTGGGATTAGTCCGGTTCGTTTGGCCTTTTTTATACATTAATTGAGTTTTTGGTCATTTAATGTGCATAATTCAATTTTGAACTACAAGCAGATGCTCCAGTGCACCAAAGTTGCTTGAATAATAACATGTGTGTCCTCGGGTGAATTTCTAGGTCCCATGCAAGAAATGGGAATGAAATTCAAACATGTGGGCGTCGTGACTCAGGCGAGAACATTGAGAAACTTGGTTTTTAAATTCCTGTAAATCCAAAACTCGCCTAGAAATCATGAAACATGGCATGGTGTCATGTGATGGCAATAACATGCTGTGGTAAAAAACTTAGCCGAATTGGAACAAGTTTTGGTATAAGCTTCTTGCAAATCGGAGCTTCTCTCAAGAAGGCTCGTGGTTCCGAGAGGGAACGTGTCACCTTTGTGTGCGAAACGATATACGCTGCCCCCCCTTGATTTTATTTACAGAGGCAACATAGAACTATATGAGTGTCGTGTTAAATTTTGGAATTATTCTGGGTTCGTTTGGCCTTCTTTATACATTAATTGAGGATTTGGTCATTTAATGTGCATAATTCAAATTTGAACTACAAGCACATGCTCCAGTGCACCAAAGTTGGTTGAAAAATCACATGTGTGTCCTCGGGTAAATTTCTAGGTCCCATGCAAGAAATGGGAATGAAATTCAAACATCTGGGCTTCATGGCTCGGCCGGAAACATTGAAAAACTTTGTTTTTTAATACCTGTAAATCCAAAACACGCATGAAAATCATGAAACTTGGCTTGGTGTCATGACATGGCACCAACATGCTGTGGTAATTTTGCTATCCGATTTGCGAAGGCGCACACATTAACAATCAACAAAGTCATTTTGGAACAAGTGCTGTCATGTTACAATTGGAAACACAAGTAGTATTATTGAAACCGTGGGCGTTGTACTTACCATTTACGTGCCGCCACGCGTCCCCTTTTTTTATTAGCTAGGAGGCGCCATGCAGGGTAGCTATTTGAGTACGGGAGGCGTGCGATCAGACCCTGCGCGTGCTTATCGGGAGGAGAGCCCTTTGACCTCCATCTGCCAGCCACCTCTCTCCCAAGGTCTCCATTAATGGCACCCGAGCCCCTGTTTAATGGCGTGGCTATGTCTCACTCGACTGAGCTTTAAGTGAGAAAAAAGAAAATCTGAAAAGAAAATTTTGCACGGATCTTGATGTAAGATCCGACGGATCTATATAGCATCTACTGCAACTTATAGCAAGACTGATGAATATATAAGGACGACGATAGTGGATAATAATTGTCTTACATATTTAGGAAGATAATTTAAAAAGCCACATGCGGTTACGGCCAAAACACAAGGGCAAAACAAGAAGGAAGACGCATATAATGATCTGGCTCGCTGATCTCTACTTTCTTGATGCGCTGCAGGTCGCGGAGACTAGTTCTCGCGGCGAGCGGCGATGATCTCTTTCATCAGTTTCATGTCCTTAATACGCTGCTTGGTAGCATCCATGGATTCCTCCACCAGCCTTTTGTGCTCGATGCAGAGCATGGCATTCTCGTCCATAAGTTTCTCGACGATGACACCCGTCCTCTTCAACAAGGTAGCGGTCTCCTCCGTTCCTGCGATCTTTGCCCTCAGCAGGTCGCGCTCGGCCCGGAGCTTCGCATTTCCCTCCCCTAGTTTCCGTATGACGCCGATAGCCTGTTCAAACGAGGCTTTCATGTCGTCATGCAACCTCGCCCAGCCAGAGATCTGATCCATCTGGCTATGGACGATCGCACGCATGCACCTGTAAGAGTCCTCGCCTACCCGCGAGACATTTTCCCAGGCCACCGCGGCGTGGGAGGATACCTCTGCTGCATTCGCAGCACGGCGGGACATCTCTGCTGCTTCTGCGGCCTGGCTAGACCTGTCCGCTGCATCGACGGCACAGTGGGACCTCCATGCTGCTTCGGCGGCGCGGTGGGACCTCTGTGCTGCTACTGCCGCGCGGTGGGACATGTCGGCTGCTTTTGCGGTGAGGCGGGACATCTCTCGTGCTTCGGCTTCCAAGCTTGCCTCTCCCTGGTGGTAATCTCTCAACCCAGAACTCACGCTGGCCATGGCAGACACAAGGGAAGGATGCTGAATGACTTTTTGTGGATGAGGAGTTGAGGAGGAATGTGCAGTCATCTTGGCATAGTAGTATTTCTAACCAAGTACTAATACACTCCTAAGTGGGAAACCGTTTAGGTTGTGATCGGTGTGAACAAGTTTGCAATTAAATATAGCGTGGTAGTACTTTGGAATGTGACGAGACGCAAGCTCAAAATTTATTGACGGTTCTAGTTTCGAAGTGCGGCACTATTCCCGGATGGCGTAACATGGGCACGTGTTCTCGGCTGTGGTGTAGTAGTTTTGTAATATGCCATGGTACTTCTTTTTCTACTGCTGCGTACGTGCAACAGGAATAGCCTCGTGGTGAGCTATAGACTAGTCTTTTTCTCACACGCATTACATCGACACATATCATCATCTCTCTCCCTCTTTCCCACACACACACCTATTCTCTTGGGACTTCTTGCATGCACCATCTCTAGCTCCCTAGGTTGATGCCACCCACATACACTTGTACTCTAGAGGCGTGAGGTTTTGGTTAATGTGCGGACCGCACACGGCACGAACACGACACGAGCTTCATCTGCCTGGTGCGCAGTCGGGTGAGTACTACTAGTAGTAATACTACTTTGATGTGTCGCGTCAACTCGCATAAGTATGCAACACTTTTGAAACAAGCATATACTAAGCTACTTATACTTCTTACCCAAAGGATCTATATATCCAACAGACACAAAATATCCATTCGACTATTGGAAATTACTTTAACTGCTGATCTGATGTTGAAGTAATTACTGCATCGCCACCAAAACCCACCAACTCTTAAGCTAAAGTAGACCGAGCTAACCCCTATATTAGCATATTACTAAGATAAACAGAAGGCACTGTAGAATCATTTAGGAGGAGAGCTTGTCAATCTGAATGTGGAGGGACACCGTCCTCGACCACCCAGCCCCGGCTAGCAGCTTTGGTGGAACTGTGAAGAAGGTCAGCTCCTGCACGGTAATGTCGCCGGGATCCTTGCTGCTTGTCACCTCGATTTCCACCTTGACGGCGTCGGTCCTTCCTTTGGGATCCCCTAGCGGGCCCTTCGCCCATAGCTTGGCCGTGTAGTGCGGCAGTGGGGCCGCCCCCGCTCTCATGCAGACGACTGACACGGTGATAGGCGCGCCAATGTCGTCCTCCTCCGCAAACAGCAGGAGCCATGGCTTCGACACTGGCACTCATAGCTGGAGCACCTTGCTGTACTGGATCCTGTGCACGGGCATGGGATGCACGGTGCTGATGTGGTGGGAGAGCGCCGGAGGCAGGCCTTCGTAGCCACAGACGGGCACGGGGCATTTGCAGGGCACGAGCGGACACACGCTCTGGTGATCGGCGAGCTTGTGGTAAGTGACGTAGAGCCCACAACCTTCGTGCCGGCCCTCCACCCACACCGAGGAGAGGACGGCGTCCATCGCCATGTTTCGTACGTCGAAGCGGCTGCCGCGCTCGCCCTTATGGCACTGCCGCTGGTTCCCGGGGCGCTCGCCGCGGCAGTCCGCGGAGGCCAGGTGCCCTCCCTTGCACTGCACAAATCAATCGAACAACACATCAATCTAGAAACTTGCACCTTGCTCGATCAGCCGAACAGACGAGGTGTATTCGAACCTCATACACTGGAGGCTTCAAGGGGTGGAGGCACAAGGGGCAGTGGAGCAAGGTGAGGTCCATAGAGACCACAGAGAGCTCCATCGTCGGGTCCTGTTCCGTCGCCATGATCTTGTCCTCTCCGTGCACAACCATCTCTTGCTTTAGGGCCGGGGCATTACAAAGTTTTACCATCACATATTCATACTACTTCAAGGTGCATTAAATCAACATATGCAAGTATCAAAAGGAAAGTCACGACAAGCATGCATGCGTTGTAATTAATTTATCGATAAACGCAAATTATTGAAATATATCGAGTGCACTACTTTGATGTGTCGCATCAACTCGTACAACAAGGAGAAGTTTGATTACAACGCCCTCTCCCTCGCCCATTAGCGTGGTGGCTCACAGGACTAGGAGAAGCTTTCACTACACGCTCTCCCTCCCGCACGCGGTGGACATGCAGCAGTTCATTCGGTGTTAGATAGCCAGAAGCATACTAGTAGTACTCCACTACAGTAGTACCATCATTGTTTGAATTCCCGAAGAGGCAAAGAGCCAAGCACAACCCGGATGCTCGTGTGGCAGTTTCATGTGTAGGGGAGGTAGTATAGTGACATAGTCTAGGATAGCGTGTACCGTGCCTCTAAGCTTAAAATCTTTGGAGTCAGCTCCATGCTATGAGGCCGTCTCGAAGCAATTTTTTTTGATTAAAATAATCTTCTGGCCCTACCTGTCATCCTGGTGATTGTAGTTTGCACGCTCATCTGGTCAAGACAGGAATATATATTTTAATTTGTGGTGGGGTAAATGTTAGAGGTTGCAGCAAATATATTATACGCTGCGGGTCTTTTAGCCAAGTTTAGAGGCAAGCATGTGGGGCCAGTGCTATGATGTGTCGCGTCAACTCGTACAACGAGGAGAATCTTGATTTTACTACTAGTACACGCCTTCTCCCTCGCCCGTGCGCACGGTGGCTCACAGACGAGGACGAGCTTTTACTTACTACAACAAGCTATCCCTCCCGCACGCGGTGGACGGACATGCAACAGTTGATTTGATACTGCAGAAGTAGTAACATCATTGTTCGTCTTCTCGAAGATGAGAAGAGCCAAGCGCAACCCGAACATGGTAGTTGCGAACGCTTGCATGGCAGTCTTTGTGTAGGGGTGGGGCGTGGCACGGAGCCTTGGAGCATGCATATAGCTAGGCTCTTGAATGAGACAAAATTGCCATGTAAGCAGGCTATAAGCCCACTATTGTACTTGCTAGTATAGCCTTGTAAACCGGAAAGGAGTATTTGCCTTTCTAGAGATTTCAACAAGTGACTACACCGTAAATAAATACGTAGTTCCCTCGTTTTCCTCTCCGCCTTGATCGCGGTGCACAATATTGAGTATACTACTACTGACTAGTCTCCTTTTGACATGCATTTACGTTGATACGGCTTGAATGCCAAAGATGCAGAGGGTAGCGGTTCCCGAAACGTTGACCGGTCAATGATGCCTCCGCATTCAATTAGCATGCCGAGGTAGGAGTAAGTAATTGGAGAAGCAGAATGGAGCCATCACGATGTGAATGCAATGCAGTTTGGACTCTCATATAAAGGCGCCCCACCACTCCAATCCATCTATTCCTAGTCTCTGCGCAACACTGCCCACTCAAATCCAAGACCAAGACCAAGTGACCAGAAGCCACAAGCACCCATGGCGTCATTGGACGCGTGCGGCAGTCGGCTGTGCCGGGTCGTCCAAGACGCCGACTTGCGGCCCCACACCACGCAGCGTTTCCAGACGGTGCTGGCGACCGCCGGCGTCATAGCCCTCGTTGACGCCGGCTTCGCCTCTCGCATGTGCCAGATGATGGTCGACTCCATCCGCAGGTTCACTGCCGTCAAGAAGCACGCGGACGACCTTGCCGTACTACTCCAGCCCGCGCGCCCGTGCTCCTCATTGCCTGCCACCCTCATCGGCCCCCAAGGTGACGAACTCTTTGAAGCACTGGTGGCCCTGCAGCTGCCGGAGGTCATGACAAAGGATGTGCACCTCGAGGCCGTGCTCGCCGCGCATCGCCTCGCCATGCAATAAACCGTCGATCTGCACATCCACGTCTATGAGGAAATCGTCTACATAGGCCACTACAATGCCAGTGAGGACAGAAAGACGTTGGCCTTCTTCCAGCAGTTGGAATCTTTGGACGCCATAATTGTTCAGAAGCACGTTGACCTGGCCATGAAATCCGCTACTACTTAGCCGCCGTTCGGTGGGCCGGCGCCCTGAGTCGAGGAGGTGGACGTCGCCGATGGATGCATCTTTCTTCTTGCCTCCTGTAACCAGCACTGCATCGCCTTGTTGCCTTAATGTTTTATTAGTGTATGTCATTTTTATTCCATTCGTAAATGACATGTGTGATCCCTAGCTCTTATTTGGCGTTAATTATATGTAGTATCACTGTCTTCGACCTGGTGTACTACCTAGGTCCTGGTTTATTAGTCCCTTTTGTAATTTGTGCTAAATTTTGACCAAAGATTTAACTGACAAAATGTTAGTGCATGTCAGCAAAAATTATATCATTTGATTTGTATTTGAACATAGTTCTCAATGATATAATTTTGGTGACATGCATGAACCTTTTGTTAGTCAAATTTATGGTCAAAATTTGGCACAGATTACGACGGGGAGCAATAAACTAGGACGGAGGTAGACTGGTCCATCACCATCATGTTTTGTGTCTAATTTTGACTTCAGGGACCCAACCTACATCGAGGGAGTGCTTTATATATTGGCGGGACAACCAAACTTATATATTCGAAACTGAGCGTTACTACAAGTCACGAGTTCAAAACGAGAAAGTGGAACAAGTACAACATGCCTGTGACGTTCGCGTCGCACCCCCGCACGGTCGCGGTGCACAATGTAGTAACTAGTCTCTTCTTGACCCGCATTTACATTGATACGGCTTGAATGCCAAGGAGGGAGAGGGTAGCGGTTCCCAAGATGTTGAACGGTCAATGATGCATCCTCAATTAGCATGTAGAGGGAATTAATTGGAGAAGCGGAATAGAGCCAGCACGATGTGAATGCAACAAAGTTTGGACTCTCATATAAATGCACCCACCACTCCAATCCATCTACTCCTAGTCTCTGCGCAACACTGCTCACTCCAATCCTAGACCAAGTGACCAGAAGCCACAAGCACCTATGGAGGCGATGGACGCGAGCGGTAGTCGGCTATGCCAGATCATCCAAGACGCCGGCCTACGGCCCCGCACCGTGCAGCGTTTACAGATGGTGCTGGCGACCGCCGGTGTCGTAGCCCTCGCCAACGCTGGCTTCGCCTCTCGCATGGACGACATGATGGTCCTCTCCATCCGCAAGTTCATCCCCATCAAGAAGCGCACGGACGACCTTGCCGTACTGCTCCAGCCCGCGCGCCCAGGCTCCTCATTGCCTGCCACCCTCATCGGCCTCCATGGTGATGAACTCTTTCAATCCCTGGTGGCCCTGCAGGTGCCGGAGGTCGCGACGAAGAATGTGCACCTCGAGGCCGCACTCGCCGTGCAGCGCCTCGCCATGCAAGAAACCGTCGGCCTGCACATCCACGTCTACGAGGAAATCATCTACATAGGCCACTACAAGGCCAGCGAGGACAGAAAGACGTTGGCCTTCTTCCAGCGGCTGGAATCTTTGGACACCATTGTTCAGAAGCATGTCGACCTGGCCACAAAAGTCACTGCTACTTAGCCGCCGTTCGATGGGCCGACGCCCTAAGTTGAGGAGGTGGACGTCGTCGATGGATACATCTTTCTTCTTGCCTCCTGTAACCAGCACTGCATCGGCTTATGGCCTTAATGTTTTATTAGTATATGGCATTTTTATTCCAGTCATAACATTTTCACCGTGAGGTGGGGCCGCAGTTGAGCAAACCGACCATCGGCAAATCCCCACCCCGCCTACCGCGCATTGGCTGAGTTTAGAATTAGAAGAGAGAAACAAGGGAGAAGAGCTAGCTGTAGCACAGACGCTGTTGTCAGATGGGACTCATGTTGATAGAATAGGAGTACTGAGCACTCATACCTTTTTTTGAGGGAAAAAGTAGTCGTACGTCTAGTACCACTAGTTAGGTGCGTGTGACCTATACCTGTCATCACTTTAGGTCTCCTTTTCGAACCGCAGCTATGCTTCATAGTACATATTTTTTCATGCATTTATCCTCCTATATGTACTCTTAGGCTATTTCCACGCGCTCCCTTTCGCCGACATGTGGGACATAGAGCATCTGGGTCGTAGTGCATGCACAACTCACCCCCCCCCCCCCCCCCCCCCCCCCCCCCCCCCCCCCCCCCCCCCCCCCCCCCCCCCCCCCCCCCCCCCCCCCCCCCCCCCCCCCCCCCCCCCCCCCCCCCCCCCCCCCCCCCCCCCCCCCCCCCCCCCCCCCCCCCCCCCCCCCCCCCCCCCCCCCCCCCCCCCCCCCCCCCCCCCCCCCCCCCCCCCCCCCCCCCCCCCCCCCCCCCCCCCCCCCCCCCCCCCCCCCCCCCCCCCCCCCCCCCCCCCCCCCCCCCCCCCCCCCCCCCCCCCCCCCCCCCCCCCCCCCCCCCCCCCCCCCCCCCCCCCCCCCCCCCCCCCCCCCCCCCCCCCCCCCCCCCCCCCCCCCCCCCCCCCCCCCCCCCCCCCCCCCCCCCCCCCCCCCCCCCCCCCCCCCCCCCCCCCCCCCCCCCCCCCCCCCCCCCCCCCCCCCCCCCCCCCCCCCCCCCCCCCCCCCCCCCCCCCCCCCCCCCCCCCCCCCCCCCCCCCCCCCCCCCCCCCCCCCCCCCCCCCCCCCCCCCCCCCCCCCCCCCCCCCCCCCCCCCCCCCCCCCCCCCCCCCCCCCCCCCCCCCCCCCCCCCCCCCCCCCCCCCCCCCCCCCCCCCCCCCCCCCCCCCCCCCCCCCCCCCCCCCCCCCCCCCCCCCCCCCCCCCCCCCCCCCCCCCCCCCCCCCCCCCCCCCCCCCCCCCCCCCCCCCCCCCCCCCCCCCCCCCCCCCCCCCCCCCCCCCCCCCCCCCCCCCCCCCCCCCCCCCCCCCCCCCCCCCCCCCCCCCCCCCCCCCCCCCCCCCCCCCCCCCCCCCCCCCCCCCCCCCCCCCCCCCCCCCCCCCCCCCCCCCCCCCCCCCCCCCCCCCCCCCCCCCCCCCCCCCCCCCCCCCCCCCCCCCCCCCCCCCCCCCCCCCCCCCCCCCCCCCCCCCCCCCCCCCCCCCCCCCCCCCCCCCCCCCCCCCCCCCCCCCCCCCCCCCCCCCCCCCCCCCCCCCCCCCCCCCCCCCCCCCCCCCCCCCCCCCCCCCCCCCCCCCCCCCCCCCCCCCCCCCCCCCCCCCCCCCCCCCCCCCCCCCCCCCCCCCCCCCCCCCCCCCCCCCCCCCCCCCCCCCCCCCCCCCCCCCCCCCCCCCCCCCCCCCCCCCCCCCCCCCCCCCCCCCCCCCCCCCCCCCCCCCCCCCCCCCCCCCCCCCCCCCCCCCCCCCCCCCCCCCCCCCCCCCCCCCCCCCCCCCCCCCCCCCCCCCCCCCCCCCCCCCCCCCCCCCCCCCCCCCCCCCCCCCCCCCCCCCCCCCCCCCCCCCCCCCCCCCCCCCCCCCCCCCCCCCCCCCCCCCCCCCCCCCCCCCCCCCCCCCCCCCCCCCCCCCCCCCCCCCCCCCCCCCCCCCCCCCCCCCCCCCCCCCCCCCCCCCCCCCCCCCCCCCCCCCCCCCCCCCCCCCCCCCCCCCCCCCCCCCCCCCCCCCCCCCCCCCCCCCCCCCCCCCCCCCCCCCCCCCCCCCCCCCCCCCCCCCCCCCCCCCCCCCCCCCCCCCCCCCCCCCCCCCCCCCCCCCCCCCCCCCCCCCATATCACAAGACCCCGTCTTTCCAGCAGTAACGCGTTGTCCAATCGCACAGCCCTACCTTTCCAGCAGTAAGTAAGTTGAATCTGCTACTCCCTCACCCTCCTCGCCTCTATGCCAAACCGCCTACGTGAAAACTGCCACACGTACTGCCAGGGAAAAGCCCCGCCCTCAACTTTTAACTATGCGAAAATAGTTCGAGCTGGTTCGTTCTATATAAATACTAGTACTGTATGTTTATTCACTCGTGGAGTTGTTCAATGAACGGAGGGCCGGGGAGCACAAGTGAACAATACTACTACTAGTAAGTAGGAGTCGTACAATTAGTCATGTTAAATAGAGAGTTTCTTTTCTTTAATGCCACGTAGACAAATTGAAACGCTTGTTGTGGAGAGAAAAAGATAATCACTCCACTATATATGTAGGCAGGGGCCTGAGCGCTTGCTTTACTAGGGTTGCTCTCTTCATTCTCTCATCCTCTCCAGATCTAAACAAGACAGCGGTAGCGACATTTTCACTTTGCTCACCGCCGGTCAAAGATCCGGCCAGATCCATTTGGCCGGTGTGTGTACAGGACTAGGTGCATCATTCACACGGTCATCACCGGCAAGGGAGGAAACCCACAGCTGCTGACGTATCCCGATCCTCTGCCCATGCCGTTCTCTCTGACATAGCGCCGGCTCGGGAGGTCCTCCGACCCTTCTTCCTCCCTACCATATTGTGCACAAATCCGACCTGCTGCCGCCGACATCCCGACGACCCTCATGTATAAGTTCTTCGAAAGAGGCCTTGCTCTACTGCCCCAGCTCCCCATGTGTCTGCATGTGCATCTTTTTCTACTTCCATCAGCTCTTTCTAGGCCACCTAAATTTTTAGTATTATTAGAGGTAAAGTTACTTCATGCAGTTGAATCTAGGACTTGGTTCAAACAACGAAGAAAGGGGGAAAGTCATAGCATGAAACTAGGACTTGATTCAAAGAGGAAATAATAGGGGGAAAGTAGTAGAGACCGGATACCCAACCGGTCCCTTGGTTGAAAAGGGAAATAAAGGGAAAATGCAGTACAAACTGGATAAGGAACAAATCTATTATTGGTTCAAAAAAGGATAGAAAGTGGCGGCTGGTGGACAAGTCAACAGAGTATGTACATGATTAGATTTGCTGCCCTCACACAGTAAAAGGTCTCCGGGATTAGACTTGCTGCCCTCACAGAGTATGAACAAACTCGACATCATCACTTTATGCCTCCTTCTAGGTACATTGTGCTGATGCGTCCACTGTCGCATGTCCTTATACCAGCTTTTTACTGTTGTTAATGTAAGGGCGCATGTAAAATGAAGCGATCACACTGCTACCTTAAGGACATGTCTAACCAGTGTTATTGTTAATCTAATGCCTCTAGTGATATGATGCAATTAATTTGTGTTACAAATGGTAATCCTGCTGTTTTCCCCAGTATGATAAGTAAGTTGCTTCTTTACGTTGTTGAGTGTCCTGGTGTCCCCACGGTCCCATGCCCTTAAACCAACTCTTTAGCTGCTGTTGATTTACTATATCTGGTAAACAAGCAATGCCACCATTAAAGTAATCCCATATTTGACGAATATCATTGTTGATCATAATGCTTCCAGTAACATGAAGCATTGCTGACGTTTTAAAATTTCTATTGTCCTTGCATGATTGCCATGAACATAATTAACATGCTTCTTTTCATTTCGTGTATGTTTTGTATCTTCTTATTGACCAACAACTGTTTCTTACTATCTTTTTGTGCAGATAGGGATATCCATTTCACCTTGTTGCTATTGTGACCTTTTGGTGAACTGCACAAAACACGTTTTTTTGGAATGAGTGTCTTGTGCAGTTCAACTAAAATGTCACGTGGGCAACATCTCTCAATTTTGGTGGAACTGCACAAAATGGTGATTGGAGTTTCCAAAATCTCCGTCAAATTCTGCCGGTAATCTCGTGCACCATTTTATTAGCCTTTGGAAGATGAGCCGTCACTGTCACCACAATGGCACTTTATTTTAGTGGAACTGCACAAAAGGATAAGAAAATTATAGTTGCACCTTACATGAGCAGGATATCGAACCTTAATGTTGCTCAATTTTTGTGCAACTACTAAAAAAGAACCTGCTAGCTCGCGAGAGCAAGTACTTCTTGCTAGCTAAATGATGCGATCTTTGCTTCATTTCAGGTGAACTGCAGAAAAAGCCGCATGAATTGAATCATCGAGTGGAGCTGCAGGTTGACTTCCACTAGTGCCAGTATTATAGTAATCATGCTCTTTATTATTTGTGTTGTGCAAACAGGAATACTCAACTACAGATGTTGTGATAGTCAAGAGCATTCGCCATGTTCTTGGGTTGTATGACATGGCTAGCCAAGATGGATTTAATCCCGATATTCACTTTATCAAAAGTCTCTAATGGGTTGGTTCTGAATCTTGCAAGCTGGGAATCAATGAGATGTGTAGGCATCTTTGTTGTACTTATTATTTGAATCTTAGTTGTTGGTTCTGAATCTTGTAAGCTGGGAATCAATGAGATGTGTAGGCATCTTTGTTGTACTTATTATTTGAATATTATTTGTCGGTTCTGAATCTTGCAAGCTGGGAAACACGGCATGATGATGCAGAGGACAACAAACATAACAAACAGTTCAAACTTGGTAGCATTATCTGTGTGAAAGTGAGAGAAATGTGCTGATCGTGTGCGTCCTGAGAATAATAATTCTAATTGTTATGCATGTTGATCTTGTGGCACTGATAGAACGAGCCAATGCATTGCTTGGTTTAAGAATAAATTTCAATTAAAGCTAATTAAATTTAAGTAAAGTGACCACTAACACTTGTTATTACAGTACCAATACAGACCCGCTCGTGAACCGACGTGTGGCCAGAATAGGTTTCTTAATGGAGGGGTTTGAATGCACCGAGGGTGCATGTTCTGCCGTGCGTGCAGCGGGTGAGGGAGGGTAGTAACTATTGTCGCCTGTACACACTCAGTTTACTGTTGAATCCAGTTCCCCAAGAGCTGAAAAACGAACTGGTGCTACCGCCTACCCACTCATTCGCTTGAAGAGACTCCAATGGCGATCTGAGGGGTGAGCCTGCTGGATATGGACTTCAGCAAGGAGTTCACCCTTGAGTTCGCTGTTCAGTCCCATGGTTGCACCAAGCTGAATGTGATGTACACCAACGATCCGAACTCAGTGAAGCTGTGCCTCGCCGAGTTCAAGCAGTACCTACGGGATGAGAAAGCACAAGGTTGCATGACTAGACCTTGTGCCCATCCATTCGTCTCCTGACAGGGACCAACGGATCACCGTCGCCCAGGTATGCGTGCGGGACGAGGTTCTTGTCTACCACTGCTGTAGGGCCATTAGAGGTTCTGGAGCATTCGCCCGTTTCATCGACAGCGCCGACTGCACCTTCGCTATGGTGGAGAGAAGGAAGAAGCAATACAAGATCATCGTCACGGGCAGGAGAGGGACTCCGTGGTTGACCTCGCCGAGACCATCATCGACCCCTGCTACGCCAACATGAAAGAAGACAATGATACCAAGGACCTGAACACGTGGGAGGTACCTCTGAATCTAGCCTACATAACCTACGCGGCCAAGGACGCATACGCATGCTACAACATGTACAGGCGGATCTTGGACAAGAGGGCGTGTCTGCTTCCCGTAACCGACGAGTACACGGACAGCCGCAGCGTCATGATCAAGTGTGCCAGGAAGGTCTAGATGTTGTACTTTATCTGTTTAAGCGCCCTTATCATCTGAGTGTTTCATGCATTAGCCTGTGTCGTAATTATCTTTTTTGTACAAATCTTCTAAGAACCCATTAACCTGTTTGCTTTTTTAGTGGCTATTTGCTTATGTATGTAACTAGTTCACTCAGTTGCTGTATATTGAATCTCCTTCCTCCCAATATATTGCCCTTCTCAGGTGGATCTAGCAGGTCTCGTACACATACATATGCGACCAACCACCTATCCATTTGTATTTCTTTATTTTGTTCAATCTTTCGTTCTCTTCCTATACAGCGGCTTGCGGCGCTGCCGCGCACACCTCGGTGACCCATCATAGCCTATAGCATTGGCCAGGCCATCCCTCTACTCCCACACATTGTCAGGCAGCGGCAGCTCCACCGGCCCACCCTGCACCCGAACAAGTCAACCCTCATACTCCCCTCCTCCTGCGTCTTCCCCCACTCCGGTTCATTCGGTCCGAGGTCTCGATGTCGTCCTCCACCTTGGTGCTCTCGCCGCGGCGCCGCCGTTTGTCATTCCCAACATGGTCAGCAAAACAAGAGGAATCGGGAGACGACTGTTCGTCGAGAGGCTGACAGTCCCGGGCCCACCAGGTCCATGGCCTAGGTTTTGTTGTTCCCCCCCCCCCCCCCCCCCCCCCCCCCCCCCCCCCCCCCCCCCCCCCCCCCCCCCCCCCCCCCCCCCCCCCCCCCCCCCCCCCCCCCCCCCCCCCCCCCCCCCCCCCCCCCCCCCCCCCCCCCCCCCCCCCCCCCCCCCCCCCCCCCCCCCCCCCCCCCCCCCCCCCCCCCCCCCCCCCCCCCCCCCCCCCCCCCCCCCCCCCCCCCCCCCCCCCCCCCCCCCCCCCCCCCCCCCCCCCCCCCCCCCCCCCCCCCCCCCCCCCCCCCCCCCCCCCCCCCCCCCCCCCCCCCCCCCCCCCCCCCCCCCCCCCCCCCCCCCCCCCCCCCCCCCCCCCCCCCCCCCCCCCCCCCCCCCCCCCCCCCCCCCCCCCCCCCCCCCCCCCCCCCCCCCCCCCCCCCCCCCCCCCCCCCCCCCCCCCCCCCCCCCCCCCCCCCCCCCCCCCCCCCCCCCCCCCCCCCCCCCCCCCCCCCCCCCCCCCCCCCCCCCCCCCCCCCCCCCCCCCCCCCCCCCCCCCCCCCCCCCCCCCCCCCCCCCCCCCCCCCCCCCCCCCCCCCCCCCCCCCCCCCCCCCCCCCCCCCCCCCCCCCCCCCCCCCCCCCCCCCCCCCCCCCCCCCCCCCCCCCCCCCCCCCCCCCCCCCCCCCCCCCCCCCCCCCCCCCCCCCCCCCCCCCCCCCCCCCCCCCCCCCCCCCCCCCCCCCCCCCCCCCCCCCCCCCCCCCCCCCCCCCCCCCCCCCCCCCCCCCCCCCCCCCCCCCCCCCCCCCCCCCCCCCCCCCCCCCCCCCCCCCCCCCCCCCCCCCCCCCCCCCCCCCCCCCCCCCCCCCCCCCCCCCCCCCCCCCCCCCCCCCCCCCCCCCCCCCCCCCCCCCCCCCCCCCCCCCCCCCCCCCCCCCCCCCCCCCCCCCCCCCCCCCCCCCCCCCCCCCCCCCCCCCCCCCCCCCCCCCCCCCCCCCCCCCCCCCCCCCCCCCCCCCCCCCCCCCCCCCCCCCCCCCCCCCCCCCCCCCCCCCCCCCCCCCCCCCCCCCCCCCCCCCCCCCCCCCCCCCCCCCCCCCCCCCCCCCCCCCCCCCCCCCCCCCCCCCCCCCCCCCCCCCCCCCCCCCCCCCCCCCCCCCCCCCCCCCCCCCCCCCCCCCCCCCCCCCCCCCCCCCCCCCCCCCCCCCCCCCCCCCCCCCCCCCCCCCCCCCCCCCCCCCCCCCCCCCCCCCCCCCCCCCCCCCCCCCCCCCCCCCCCCCCCCCCCCCCCCCCCCCCCCCCCCCCCCCCCCCCCCCCCCCCCCCCCCCCCCCCCCCCCCCCCCCCCCCCCCCCCCCCCCCCCCCCCCCCCCCCCCCCCCCCCCCCCCCCCCCCCCCCCCCCCCCCCCCCCCCCCCCCCCCCCCCCCCCCCCCCCCCCCCCCCCCCCCCCCCCCCCCCCCCCCCCCCCCCCCCCCCCCCCCCCCCCCCCCCCCCCCCCCCCCCCCCCCCCCCCCCCCCCCCCCCCCCCCCCCCCCCCCCCCCCCCCCCCCCCCCCCCCCCCCCCCCCCCCCCCCCCCCCCCCCCCCCCCCCCCCCCCCCCCCCCCCCCCCCCCCCCCCCCCCCCCCCCCCCCCCCCCCCCCCCCCCCCCCCCCCCCCCCCCCCCCCCCCCCCCCCCCCCCCCCCCCCCCCCCCCCCCCCCCCCCCCCCCCCCCCCCCCCCCCCCCCCCCCCCCCCCCCCCCCCCCCCCCCCCCCCCCCCCCCCCCCCCCCCCCCCCCCCCCCCCCCCCCCCCCCCCCCCCCCCCCCCCCCCCCCCCCCCCCCCCCCCCCCCCCCCCCCCCCCCCCCCCCCCCCCCCCCCCCCCCCCCCCCCCCCCCCCCCCCCCCCCCCCCCCCCCCCCCCCCCCCCCCCCCCCCCCCCCCCCCCCCCCCCCCCCCCCCCCCCCCCCCCCCCCCCCCCCCCCCCCCCCCCCCCCCCCCCCCCCCCCCCCCCCCCCCCCCCCCCCCCCCCCCCCCCCCCCCCCCCCCCCCCCCCCCCCCCCCCCGGTGTCAGTTTCTCCAACTTTAGTTGAATCGAGTGTGGCTATGCCCGGTCCTTGTTGAAGGTTAACACATACTTGACAAAAAATCGTTGTGGTTTTGATGCGTAGGTAAGAACGGTTCTTACTCAGCCCGTAGTAGCCACGTAAAACTTGCAACAACAAAGTAGAGGATGTCTAACTTGTTTTTGCAGGGCATGTTGTGATGTGATATGGTCAAGACATGATGCTAAATTTTATTGTATGAGATGATCATGTTTTGTAACAAAGTTATCGGCAACTGGCAGGAGCCATATGGTTGTCGCTTTATTGTATGAAATGCAATCGCCATGTAATTGCTTTACTTTATTACTAAGCGGTAGCAATAGTCGTAGAAGCAAGAGTTGGCGAGACGACAACGATGCTACGATGGAGATCAAGGTGTCGCGCCGGTGACGATGGTGATCATGGCGGTGCTTTGGAGATGGAGATCAAAGGCACAAGATGATGATGGCCATATGATATCACTTATATTGATTGCATGTGATGTTTATCCTTTATGCCCCCCCCCCCCCCCCCCCCCCCCCCCCCCCCCCCCCCCCCCCCCCCCCCCCCCCCCCCCCCCCCCCCCCCCCCCCCCCCCCCCCCCCCCCCCCCCCCCCCCCCCCCCCCCCCCCCCCCCCCCCTGCATGTCTATGTTGTTGTAGATAGATGGCCTGTGCTGTTGTCACTAAATTTCAAGGTACAAGTGTTCTCCCTGAGTATGCACCATTGTGAAAGTTCGTCGTGCCGAGACACCACGTGATGATCGGGTGTGATAAGCTCTACGTTCACATACAACAGGTGCAAGCCAGTTTTGCACACGCAGAATACTCGGGTTAAACTTGACGAGCCTAGCATATGTAGATATGGCCTCGGAACACTGAGACCGAAAGGTCGAGCGTGAATCATATGGTAGATATGATCAACATAGTGATGTTCACCATTGAAAACTACTCCATATCACGTGATGATCGGACATGGTTTAGTTGATTTGGATCACGTGATCACTTAGATGATTAGAGGGTTGTCTATCTAAGTGGGAGTTCTTAAGTAATTTGATTAATTGAACTTTAATTTATCATGAACTTAGTACCTGATAGTATTTTGCATGTCTATGTTGTTGTAGATAGATGGCCTGTGCTGTTGTTCCGTTGAATTTTAATGCGTTCCTAGAGAAAGCTAAGTTGAAAGATGATGGTAGCAACTACACGGACTGGGTTCGTAACTTGAGGATTATCCTCATTGCTGCAAAGAAGAATTACGTCCTGGAAGCACCGCTAGGTGCAAGGCCCGCTGCAGGAGCAACTTTGGACATTATGAACGTCTGGCAGACTAATGCTGATGACTACTCGATAGTTCAGTGTGCCATGCTTTACGGCTTAGAACCGGGACTTCAACGACGTTTTGAACGCCATGGAGCATATGAGATGTTCGAGGAGTTGAAGTTAATATTTCAAGCAAATGCCCGGATTGAGAGATATGAAGTCTCCAATAAGTTCTACAGCTGCAAAATGGAGGAGAATAGCTCTGTCAGTGAGCATATACTCAAAATGTCTGGGTATAATAATCACTTGATTCAACTGGGAGTTAATCTTCCTGATGATAGTGTCATTGACAGAATTCTTCAATCACT
The DNA here is from genome assembly GCA_036873465.1 of Thinopyrum obtusiflorum. Taxonomy (NCBI): domain Eukaryota; kingdom Viridiplantae; phylum Streptophyta; class Magnoliopsida; order Poales; family Poaceae; genus Thinopyrum; species Thinopyrum obtusiflorum. Next base: position 121,115 of record JAAAWM010012013.1, read on the forward strand.
ACCACCAAGCTGCAAGAGCTTTGTGATGAACTATAACATGCAAGGGATGGATAAGACAATTCCTGAGCTCTTCGCAATGCTAAAGGCTGCGGAGGTAGAAATCAAGAAAGAGCATCAAGTGTTGATGGTCAACAAGACCACCAGTTTCAAGAAAAAGGGTAAAGGGAAGAAGGGGAACTTCAAGAAGAATGGCAAGCAAGTTACTGCTCAAGTTAAGAAGCCCAAGTCTGGACCTAAGCCTGAGACTGAGTGCTTCTGCTGCAAAGGGACTGGTCACTGGAAGCGGAACTGCCCCAAGTATTTGGCGGATAAGAAGGATGGCAAGGTGAACAAAGGTATATGTGATATACATGTTATTGATGTGTACCTTACTAATGCTCGCAGTAGTACCTGGGTATTTGATACTGGTTCTGTTGCTAATATTTGCAACTCAAAACAGGGAATACGGATTAAGCGAAGATTGGCTAAGGACGAGGTGACGATGCGCGTGGGAAATGGTTCCAAAGTCGATGTGATCGCAGTCGGCACGCTACCTCTACATCTACCTTCGGGATTAGTTTTAGACTTGAATAATTGTTATTTGGTGCCAGCATTAAGCATGAACATTATATCTGGATCTTGTTTGATGCGAGACGGTTATTCATTTAAATCAGAGAATAATGGTTGTTCTATTTATATGAGTAATATATTTTATGGTCATGCACCCTTGAAGAGTGGTCTATTTTTGTTGCATCTCGATAGTAGTGACACACATATTCATAATATCGAAGCCAAAAGATGCAGAGTTGATACTGATAGTGCAACTTATTTGTGGCACTGCCGTTTGGGTCATATTGGTGTAAAGCGCATGAAGAAACTCCATTCTGATGGACTTTTGGAATCACTTGATTATGAATCACTTGCTACTTGCGAACCATGCCTCATGGGCAAGATGACTAAAACTCCGTTCTCCGGAACAATGGAGCGAGCAATAGATTTGTTGGAAATCATACATACTGATGTATGTGGTCTGATGAATATTGAGGCTCGCGGCGGGTATCATTATTTTCTCACCTTCACAGATGATTTGAGCAGATATGGGTATATCTACTTGATGAAACATAAGTCTGAAACATTTGAAAAGTTCAAAGAATTTCAGAGTGAAGTGGAAAATCATTGTAACAAGAAAATAAAGTTTCTACAATCTGATCGTGGAGGAGAATATTTGAGTTATGAGTTTGGTCTTCATTTGAAACAATGCGGAATAGTTTCGCAACTCACGCCACCCGTAACACCACAATGTAATGGTGTGTTCGAACGTCGTAATCGTACTTTACTGGATATGGTGCGATCTATGATGTCTCTTACTGATTTACCGCTATCATTTTGGGCTTATGCTTTAGAGACGGCTGCATTCACGTTAAATAGGGCACCATCTAAATCCATTGAGATGACACCTTATGAACTGTGGTTTGGCAAGAAACCCAAGTTGTTGTTTCTTAAAGTTTGGGGCTGCGATGCTTATGTGAAAAAGCTTCAACCTGATAAGCTCGAACCCAAATCGGAGAAATGTGTCTTCATAGGATACCCAAAGGAGACAGTTGGGTACACCTTCTATCACAGATCCGAAGGCAAGACATTCGTTGCTAAGAATGGATCCTTTTCTAGAGAAGGAGTTTCTCTCGAAAGAAGTGAGTGGGAGGAAAGTAGAACTTGATGAGGTAACTGTACCTGCTCCCTTATTGGAAAGTAGTTCATCACAGAAATCTGTTGCTGTGACTCCTACACCAATTAGTGAGGAAGCTAATGATGATGATCATGTAACTTCAGATCAAGTTACTACCGAACCTCATAGGTCAACCAGAGTGAGATCCGCACCAGAGTGGTACGGTAATCCTGTTCTGGAGGTCATGTTACTTGACCATGATGAACCTACAAACTATGAGGAAGCGATGATGAGCCCAGATTCCACGAAATGACTTGAGGCCATGAAATCTGAGATGGGATCCATGTATGAGAACAAAGTGTGGACTTTGGTTGACTTGCCCGATGATCGGCAAACCATCAACAATAAATGGATCTTCAAGAAGAAGACTGATGCTGATGGTAATGTTACTGTCTACAAAGCTCGACTTGTTGCGAAAGGTTTTCGACAAGTTCAAGGAGTTAACTACGATGAGACATTCTCACCCGTAGCGATGCTTAAGTCCGTCCGAATCATGTTAGCAATTGCCACATTTTATGATTATGAAATTTGGCAAATGGATGTGAAGACTGCATTCCTGAATGAATTTCTGGAAGAAGAGTTGTATATGATGCAACCTGAAGATTTTATCGATCCAAAGGATGCTAACAAAGTGTGCAAGCTCCAATGATCCATTTATGGACTGGTGCAAGCATCTCAGAGTTGGAATAAACGTTTTGATAATGTGATCAAAGCATATGGTTTTATACAGACTTTCGGAGAAGCGTGTATTTACAAGAAAGTGAGTGGGAGCTCTGTAGCATTTCTAATATTATATGTGGATGACATATTGTTGATTGGAAATGATATAGAATTTCTAGATAGCATAAAAGGATACTTGAATAAGAGTTTTTCAATGAAAGACCTCGGTGAAGCTGCTTATATATTGGGCATTATGATCTATAGAGATAGATCAAGACGCTTAATTGGACTTTCATAGAGCACATACCTTGACAAAGTTTTGAAGAAGTTCAAAATGGATCAAGAAAATAAAGGGTTCTTGCCTGTGTTACAAGGTGTGAAGTTGAGTCAGACTCAATGCCCGACCACTGCAGAAGATAGAGAGAAAATGAAAGTCATTCCCTATGCTTTGGCCATAGGTTCTATCATGTATGCAATGCTGTGTACCAGACCTGATGTGTGCCTTGCTATTAGTTTAGCAGGGAGGTACCAAAGTAATCCAGGAGTGGATCACTGGACAGCGGTCAAGAACATCCTGAAATACCTGAAAAGGACTAAGGATATGTTTCTCGTTTACGGAGGTGACAAAGAGCTCGTCGTAAATGGTTACGTCGATGCAAGCTTTGACACTGATCTGGATGACTCTAAGTCACAAACCGGATATGTATTTATATTGAACGGTGGAGCTGTCAGTTGGTGCAGTTCTAAGCCCCCCCCCCCCCCCCCCCCCCCCCCCCCCCCCCCCCCCCCCCCCCCCCCCCCCCCCCCCCCCCCCCCCCCCCCCCCCCCCCCCCCCCCCCCCCCCCCCCCCCCCCCCCCCCCCCCCCCCCCCCCCCCCCCCCCCCCCCCCCCCCCCCCCCCCCCCCCCCCCCCCCCCCCCCCCCCCCCCCCCCCCCCCCCCCCCCCCCCCCCCCCCCCCCCCCCCCCCCCCCCCCCCCCCCCCCCCCCCCCCCCCCCCCCCCCCCCCCCCCCCCCCCCCCCCCCCCCCCCCCCCCCCCCCCCCCCCCCCCCCCCCCCCCCCCCCCCCCCCCCCCCCCCCCCCCCCCCCCCCCCCCCCCCCCCCCCCCCCCCCCCCCCCCCCCCCCCCCCCCCCCCCCCCCCCCCCCCCCCCCCCCCCCCCCCCCCCCCCCCCCCCCCCCCCCCCCCCCCCCCCCCCCCCCCCCCCCCCCCCCCCCCCCCCCCCCCCCCCCCCCCCCCCCCCCCCCCCCCCCCCCCCCCCCCCCCCCCCCCCCCCCCCCCCCCCCCCCCCCCCCCCCCCCCCCCCCCCCCCCCCCCCCCCCCCCCCCCCCCCCCCCCCCCCCCCCCCCCCCCCCCCCCCCCCCCCCCCCCCCCCCCCCCCCCCCCCCCCCCCCCCCCCCCCCCCCCCCCCCCCCCCCCCCCCCCCCCCCCCCCCCCCCCCCCCCCCCCCCCCCCCCCCCCCCCCCCCCCCCCCCCCCCCCCCCCCCCCCCCCCCCCCCCCCCCCCCCCCCCCCCCCCCCCCCCCCCCCCCCCCCCCCCCCCCCCCCCCCCCCCCCCCCCCCCCCCCCCCCCCCCCCCCCCCCCCCCCCCCCCCCCCCCCCCCCCCCCCCCCCCCCCCCCCCCCCCCCCCCCCCCCCCCCCCCCCCCCCCCCCCCCCCCCCCCCCCCCCCCCCCCCCCCCCCCCCCCCCCCCCCCCCCCCCCCCCCCCCCCCCCCCCCCCCCCCCCCCCCCCCCCCCCCCCCCCCCCCCCCCCCCCCCCCCCCCCCCCCCCCCCCCCCCCCCCCCCCCCCCCCCCCCCCCCCCCCCCCCCCCCCCCCCCCCCCCCCCCCCCCCCCCCCCCCCCCCCCCCCCCCCCCCCCCCCCCCCCCCCCCCCCCCCCCCCCCCCCCCCCCCCCCCCCCCCCCCCCCCCCCCCCCCCCCCCCCCCCCCCCCCCCCCCCCCCCCCCCCCCCCCCCCCCCCCCCCCCCCCCCCCCCCCCCCCCCCCCCCCCCCCCCCCCCCCCCCCCCCCCCCCCCCCCCCCCCCCCCCCCCCCCCCCCCCCCCCCCCCCCCCCCCCCCCCCCCCCCCCCCCCCCCCCCCCCCCCCCCCCCCCCCCCCCCCCCCCCCCCCCCCCCCCCCCCCCCCCCCCCCCCCCCCCCCCCCCCCCCCCCCCCCCCCCCCCCCCCCCCCCCCCCCCCCCCCCCCCCCCCCCCCCCCCCCCCCCCCCCCCCCCCCCCCCCCCCCCCCCCCCCCCCCCCCCCCCCCCCCCCCCCCCCCCCCCCCCCCCCCTAGTACATGTGTGAATACATAGACAAACAGAGTGTCACTAGTATGCCTCTACTGGACTAGCTCATTGAATCAAAGATGGTTAAGTTTCCTAGCCATAGACATGAGTTGTCATTTGATTAATGGGATCACATCATTAGAGAATGATGTGATTGACTTGACCCATTCTGTTAGCTTAGCACTTGATCGTTTAGTATATTGCTATTACTTTCTTCATGACTTATACATGTTCCTATGACTATGAGATTATGCAACTCCCGAATACCGGAGGAACACTTAGTGTGCTACCAAATGTTACAACGTAACTGGATGATTATAAAGGTGCTCTACAGGTGTCTCCGATGGTACTTGCTGAGTTGGCATAGATCGAGATTAGGATTTGTCACTCCGATTGTTGGAGAGGTATCTCTGTGCCCTCTCGGTAATGCACATCACTATAAGCCTTGCAAGCAATGTGACTAATGAGTTAGTTGCGGGATGATGCATTACGGAACGAGTAAAGAGACTTGCCGGTAATGATATTGAACTAGGTATTGAGATACCGACGATCGAATCTCGGGCAAGTAACATACCGATGACAAAGGGAACAACGTATATCGTTATGCGGTTTGACCGATAAGGATCTTCGTAGAATATGTGGGAGACAATATGAACATCCAGGTTCTGCTATTGGTTATTGACCGGAGACGTGTCTCGGGCATGTCTACATAGTTCTCGAACCCGTAGGGTCCGCACGCTTAATGTTCGGTGACGATCGGTATTATGAGTTTATGTGTTTTGATGTACTGAAGATAGTTCGGAGTCACGGATGTGATCTCGGACATGACGAGGAGTCTCGAAATGGTCGGGACATAAAGATTGATATATTGGATGACGAGTTCATATCCGATCTAGGTGTCATACCTAGTGCATCGGATCCAATGAAATCTTTTGTGACAATACCCCCCCCCCCCCCCCCCCCCCCCCCCCCCCCCCCCCCCCCCCCCCCCCCCCCCCCCCCCCCCCCCCCCCCCCCCCCCCCCCCCCCCCCCCCCCCCCCCCCCCCCCCCCCCCCCCCCCCCCCCCCCCCCCCCCCCCCCCCCCCCCCCCCCCCCCCCCCCCCCCCCCCCCCCCCCCCCCCCCCCCCCCCCCCCCCCCCCCCCCCCCCCCCCCCCCCCCCCCCCCCCCCCCCCCCCCCCCCCCCCCCCCCCCCCCCCCCCCCCCCCCCCCCCCCCCCCCCCCCCCCCCCCCCCCCCCCCCCCCCCCCCCCCCCCCCCCCCCCCCCCCCCCCCCCCCCCCCCCCCCCCCCCCCCCCCCCCCCCCCCCCCCCCCCCCCCCCCCCCCCCCCCCCCCCCCCCCCCCCCCCCCCCCCCCCCCCCCCCCCCCCCCCCCCCCCCCCCCCCCCCCCCCCCCCCCCCCCCCCCCCCCCCCCCCCCCCCCCCCCCCCCCCCCCCCCCCCCCCCCCCCCCCCCCCCCCCCCCCCCCCCCCCCCCCCCCCCCCCCCCCCCCCCCCCCCCCCCCCCCCCCCCCCCCCCCCCCCCCCCCCCCCCCCCCCCCCCCCCCCCCCCCCCCCCCCCCCCCCCCCCCCCCCCCCCCCCCCCCCCCCCCCCCCCCCCCCCCCCCCCCCCCCCCCCCCCCCCCCCCCCCCCCCCCCCCCCCCCCCCCCCCCCCCCCCCCCCCCCCCCCCCCCCCCCCCCCCCCCCCCCCCCCCCCCCCCCCCCCCCCCCCCCCCCCCCCCCCCCCCCCCCCCCCCCCCCCCCCCCCCCCCCCCCCCCCCCCCCCCCCCCCCCCCCCCCCCCCCCCCCCCCCCCCCCCCCCCCCCCCCCCCCCCCCCCCCCCCCCCCCCCCCCCCCCCCCCCCCCCCCCCCCCCCCCCCCCCCCCCCCCCCCCCCCCCCCCCCCCCCCCCCCCCCCCCCCCCCCCCCCCCCCCCCCCCCCCCCCCCCCCCCCCCCCCCCCCCCCCCCCCCCCCCCCCCCCCCCCCCCCCCCCCCCCCCCCCCCCCCCCCCCCCCCCCCCCCCCCCCCCCCCCCCCCCCCCCCCCCCCCCCCCCCCCCCCCCCCCCCCCCCCCCCCCCCCCCCCCCCCCCCCCCCCCCCCCCCCCCCCCCCCCCCCCCCCCCCCCCCCCCCCCCCCCCCCCCCCCCCCCCCCCCCCCCCCCCCCCCCCCCCCCCCCCCCCCCCCCCCCCCCCCCCCCCCCCCCCCCCCCCCCCCCCCCCCCCCCCCCCCCCCCCCCCCCCCCCCCCCCCCCCCCCCCCCCCCCCCCCCCCCCCCCCCCCCCCCCCCCCCCCCCCCCCCCCCCCCCCCCCCCCCCCCCCCCCCCCCCCCCCCCCCCCCCCCCCCCCCCCCCCCCCCCCCCCCCCCCCCCCCCCCCCCCCCCCCCCCCCCCCCCCCCCCCCCCCCCCCCCCCCCCCCCCCCCCCCCCCCCCCCCCCCCCCCCCCCCCCCCCCCCCCCCCCCCCCCCCCCCCCCCCCCCCCCCCCCCCCCCCCCCCCCCCCCCCCCCCCCCCCCCCCCCCCCCCCCCCCCCCCCCCCCCCCCCCCCCCCCCCCCCCCCCCCCCCCCCCCCCCCCCCCCCCCCCCCCCCCCCCCCCCCCCCCCCCCCCCCCCCCCCCCCCCCCCCCCCCCCCCCCCCCCCCCCCCCCCCCCCCCCCCCCCCCCCCCCCCCCCCCCCCCCCCCCCCCCCCCCCCCCCCCCCCCCCCCCCCCCCCCCCCCCCCCCCCCCCCCCCCCCCCCCCCCCCCCCCCCCCCCCCCCCCCCCCCCCCCCCCCCCCCCCCCCCCCCCCCCCCCCCCCCCCCCCCCCCCCCCCCCCCCCCCCCCCCCCCCCCCCCCCCCCCCCCCCCCCCCCCCCCCCCCCCCCCCCCCCCCCCCCCCCCCCCCCCCCCCCCCCCCCCCCCCCCCCCCCCCCCCCCCCCCCCCCCCCCCCCCCCCCCCCCCCCCCCCCCCCCCCCCCCCCCCCCCCCCCCCCCCCCCCCCCCCCCCCCCCCCCCCCCCCCCCCCCCCCCCCCCCCCCCCCCCCCCCCCCCCCCCCCCCCCCCCCCCCCCCCCCCCCCCCCCCCCCCCCCCCCCCCCCCCCCCCCCCCCCCCCCCCCCCCCCCCCCCCCCCCCCCCCCCCCCCCCCCCCCCCCCCCCCCCCCCCCCCCCCCCCCCCCCCCCCCCCCCCCCCCCCCCCCCCCCCCCCCCCCCCCCCCCCCCCCCCCCCCCCCCCCCCCCCCCCCCCCCCCCCCCCCCCCCCCCCCCCCCCCCCCCCCCCCCCCCCCCCCCCCCCCCCCCCCCCCCCCCCCCCCCCCCCCCCCCCCCCCCCCCCCCCCCCCCCCCCCCCCCCCCCCCCCCCCCCCCCCCCCCCCCCCCCCCCCCCCCCCCCCCCCCCCCCCCCCCCCCCCCCCCCCCCCCCCCCCCCCCCCCCCCCCCCCCCCCCCCCCCCCCCCCCCCCCCCCCCCCCCCCCCCCCCCCCCCCCCCCCCCCCCCCCCCCCCCCCCCCCCCCCCCCCCCCCCCCCCCCCCCCCCCCCCCCCCCCCCCCCCCCCCCCCCCCCCCCCCCCCCCCCCCCCCCCCCCCCCCCCCCCCCCCCCCCCCCCCCCCCCCCCCCCCCCCCCCCCCCCCCCCCCCCCCCCCCCCCCCCCCCCCCCCCCCCCCCCCCCCCCCCCCCCCCCCCCCCCCCCCCCCCCCCCCCCCCCCCCCCCCCCCCCCCCCCCCCCCCCCCCCCCCCCCCCCCCCCCCCCCCCCCCCCCCCCCCCCCCCCCCCCCCCCCCCCCCCCCCCCCCCCCCCCCCCCCCCCCCCCCCCCCCCCCCCCCCCCCCCCCCCCCCCCCCCCCCCCCCCCCCCCCCCCCCCCCCCCCCCCCCCCCCCCCCCCCCCCCCCCCCCCCCCCCCCCCCCCCCCCCCCCCCCCCCCCCCCCCCCCCCCCCCCCCCCCCCCCCCCCCCCCCCCCCCCCCCCCCCCCCCCCCCCCCCCCCCCCCCCCCCCCCCCCCCCCCCCCCCCCCCCCCCCCCCCCCCCCCCCCCCCCCCCCCCCCCCCCCCCCCCCCCCCCCCCCCCCCCCCCCCCCCCCCCCCCCCCCCCCCCCCCCCCCCCCCCCCCCCCCCCCCCCCCCCCCCCCCCCCCCCCCCCCCCCCCCCCCCCCCCCCCCCCCCCCCCCCCCCCCCCCCCCCCCCCCCCCCCCCCCCCCCCCCCCCCCCCCCCCCCCCCCCCCCCCCCCCCCCCCCCCCCCCCCCCCCCCCCCCCCCCCCCCCCCCCCCCCCCCCCCCCCCCCCCCCCCCCCCCCCCCCCCCCCCCCCCCCCCCCCCCCCCCCCCCCCCCCCCCCCCCCCCCCCCCCCCCCCCCCCCCCCCCCCCCCCCCCCCCCCCCCCCCCCCCCCCCCCCCCCCCCCCCCCCCCCCCCCCCCCCCCCCCCCCCCCCCCCCCCCCCCCCCCCCCCCCCCCCCCCCCCCCCCCCCCCCCCCCCCCCCCCCCCCCCCCCCCCCCCCCCCCCCCCCCCCCCCCCCCCCCCCCCCCCCCCCCCCCCCCCCCCCCCCCCCCCCCCCCCCCCCCCCCCCCCCCCCCCCCCCCCCCCCCCCCCCCCCCCCCCCCCCCCCCCCCCCCCCCCCCCCCCCCCCCCCCCCCCCCCCCCCCCCCCCCCCCCCCCCCCCCCCCCCCCCCCCCCCCCCCCCCCCCCCCCCCCCCCCCCCCCCCCCCCCCCCCCCCCCCCCCCCCCCCCCCCCCCCCCCCCCCCCCCCCCCCCCCCCCCCCCCCCCCCCCCCCCCCCCCCCCCCCCCCCCCCCCCCCCCCCCCCCCCCCCCCCCCCCCCCCCCCCCCCCCCCCCCCCCCCCCCCCCCCCCCCCCCCCCCCCCCCCCCCCCCCCCCCCCCCCCCCCCCCCCCCCCCCCCCCCCCCCCCCCCCCCCCCCCCCCCCCCCCCCCCCCCCCCCCCCCCCCCCCCCCCCCCCCCCCCCCCCCCCCCCCCCCCCCCCCCCCCCCCCCCCCCCCCCCCCCCCCCCCCCCCCCCCCCCCCCCCCCCCCCCCCCCCCCCCCCCCCCCCCCCCCCCCCCCCCCCCCCCCCCCCCCCCCCCCCCCCCCCCCCCCCCCCCCCCCCCCCCCCCCCCCCCCCCCCCCCCCCCCCCCCCCCCCCCCCCCCCCCCCCCCCCCCCCCCCCCCCCCCCCCCCCCCCCCCCCCCCCCCCCCCCCCCCCCCCCCCCCCCCCCCCCCCCCCCCCCCCCCCCCCCCCCCCCCCCCCCCCCCCCCCCCCCCCCCCCCCCCCCCCCCCCCCCCCCCCCCCCCCCCCCCCCCCCCCCCCCCCCCCCCCCCCCCCCCCCCCCCCCCCCCCCCCCCCCCCCCCCCCCCCCCCCCCCCCCCCCCCCCCCCCCCCCCCCCCCCCCCCCCCCCCCCCCCCCCCCCCCCCCCCCCCCCCCCCCCCCCCCCCCCCCCCCCCCCCCCCCCCCCCCCCCCCCCCCCCCCCCCCCCCCCCCCCCCCCCCCCCCCCCCCCCCCCCCCCCCCCCCCCCCCCCCCCCCCCCCCCCCCCCCCCCCCCCCCCCCCCCCCCCCCCCCCCCCCCCCCCCCCCCCCCCCCCCCCCCCCCCCCCCCCCCCCCCCCCCCCCCCCCCCCCCCCCCCCCCCCCCCCCCCCCCCCCCCCCCCCCCCCCCCCCCCCCCCCCCCCCCCCCCCCCCCCCCCCCCCCCCCCCCCCCCCCCCCCCCCCCCCCCCCCCCCCCCCCCCCCCCCCCCCCCCCCCCCCCCCCCCCCCCCCCCCCCCCCCCCCCCCCCCCCCCCCCCCCCCCCCCCCCCCCCCCCCCCCCCCCCCCCCCCCCCCCCCCCCCCCCCCCCCCCCCCCCCCCCCCCCCCCCCCCCCCCCCCCCCCCCCCCCCCCCCCCCCCCCCCCCCCCCCCCCCCCCCCCCCCCCCCCCCCCCCCCCCCCCCCCCCCCCCCCCCCCCCCCCCCCCCCCCCCCCCCCCCCCCCCCCCCCCCCCCCCCCCCCCCCCCCCCCCCCCCCCCCCCCCCCCCCCCCCCCCCCCCCCCCCCCCCCCCCCCCCCCCCCCCCCCCCCCCCCCCCCCCCCCCCCCCCCCCCCCCCCCCCCCCCCCCCCCCCCCCCCCCCCCCCCCCCCCCCCCCCCCCCCCCCCCCCCCCCCCCCCCCCCCCCCCCCCCCCCCCCCCCCCCCCCCCCCCCCCCCCCCCCCCCCCCCCCCCCCCCCCCCCCCCCCCCCCCCCCCCCCCCCCCCCCCCCCCCCCCCCCCCCCCCCCCCCCCCCCCCCCCCCCCCCCCCCCCCCCCCCCCCCCCCCCCCCCCCCCCCCCCCCCCCCCCCCCCCCCCCCCCCCCCCCCCCCCCCCCCCCCCCCCCCCCCCCCCCCCCCCCCCCCCCCCCCCCCCCCCCCCCCCCCCCCCCCCCCCCCCCCCCCCCCCCCCCCCCCCCCCCCCCCCCCCCCCCCCCCCCCCCCCCCCCCCCCCCCCCCCCCCCCCCCCCCCCCCCCCCCCCCCCCCCCCCCCCCCCCCCCCCCCCCCCCCCCCCCCCCCCCCCCCCCCCCCCCCCCCCCCCCCCCCCCCCCCCCCCCCCCCCCCCCCCCCCCCCCCCCCCCCCCCCCCCCCCCCCCCCCCCCCCCCCCCCCCCCCCCCCCCCCCCCCCCCCCCCCCCCCCCCCCCCCCCCCCCCCCCCCCCCCCCCCCCCCCCCCCCCCCCCCCCCCCCCCCCCCCCCCCCCCCCCCCCCCCCCCCCCCCCCCCCCCCCCCCCCCCCCCCCCCCCCCCCCCCCCCCCCCCCCCCCCCCCCCCCCCCCCCCCCCCCCCCCCCCCCCCCCCCCCCCCCCCCCCCCCCCCCCCCCCCCCCCCCCCCCCCCCCCCCCCCCCCCCCCCCCCCCCCCCCCCCCCCCCCCCCCCCCCCCCCCCCCCCCCCCCCCCCCCCCCCCCCCCCCCCCCCCCCCCCCCCCCCCCCCCCCCCCCCCCCCCCCCCCCCCCCCCCCCCCCCCCCCCCCCCCCCCCCCCCCCCCCCCCCCCCCCCCCCCCCCCCCCCCCCCCCCCCCCCCCCCCCCCCCCCCCCCCCCCCCCCCCCCCCCCCCCCCCCCCCCCCCCCCCCCCCCCCCCCCCCCCCCCCCCCCCCCCCCCCCCCCCCCCCCCCCCCCCCCCCCCCCCCCCCCCCCCCCCCCCCCCCCCCCCCCCCCCCCCCCCCCCCCCCCCCCCCCCCCCCCCCCCCCCCCCCCCCCCCCCCCCCCCCCCCCCCCCCCCCCCCCCCCCCCCCCCCCCCCCCCCCCCCCCCCCCCCCCCCCCCCCCCCCCCCCCCCCCCCCCCCCCCCCCCCCCCCCCCCCCCCCCCCCCCCCCCCCCCCCCCCCCCCCCCCCCCCCCCCCCCCCCCCCCCCCCCCCCCCCCCCCCCCCCCCCCCCCCCCCCCCCCCCCCCCCCCCCCCCCCCCCCCCCCCCCCCCCCCCCCCCCCCCCCCCCCCCCCCCCCCCCCCCCCCCCCCCCCCCCCCCCCCCCCCCCCCCCCCCCCCCCCCCCCCCCCCCCCCAGACCTCGGTGAAGCTGCTTATATATTGGGCATCAAGATCTATAGGGATAGATGACGCTTAATGGGACTTTCACAAGCACATACCTTGACAAAGTTTTGAAGAAGTTCAAAAATGGATCAGTCAAAGAAAGGGTTCTTTCTTGCCTGTATTGCAAGGTGTGAAGTTGTGTAATACTCAAAGCCCGACCACGGCAGAAGATAGAGAGAGCGAAAGAAGTGAGTGGGAGGAAATTAGAACTTGATGAGGTAATTGTACCTTCTCTCGAATTGGAAAGTAACACATCAGAGAAAACCATTCCCGTGATGCCTACACCAACTAGAGAGGAAGCTAATGATGATGATCATGAAACTTCAGATCAAGTTACTACTCAACTTCGTAGGTCAACCACAACATGTTCCGCACCAGAGTGGTACGGTAATCCTGTCCTGGAAGTCATGTTATTAGACCAAGGCGAACCTACGAACTATGAAGAAGCTATGATGAGCCCAGATTCTGACAGATGGCTTGAGGCCATGAAATCTGAGATAAGATCCATGTATGAGAACAAAGTGTGGACTTTGGTGGATTTGCCCGATGATCGGCAAGCCATAGAGAATAAATGGATCTTCAAGAAGAAGACCGACAATGATGGTAATGTTACTGTCTACAAAGCTCGACTTTTTGCAAAAGGTTTTTGACAAGTTCAAGGGGTTGACTACGATGAGACTTTCTCATCCGTAGCGATGCTTAAGCCTGTCCGAATCATGTTAGCAATTACCGCATTTTGTAATTATGAAATCTGGCAAATGGATGTCAAAACTACATTCCTTAATGGATAACTTAAAGAAGAGTTGGATATGATGCAACCAGAATGTTTTGTCGATCCTACAGGTACTAACAAAGTGTGCAAGCTCCACCAATCCATCTATGGACTGGTGCAAGCATCTCAGAGTTGGAATATACGCTTTGACCCCCCCCCCCCCCCCCCCCCCCCCCCCCCCCCCCCCCCCCCCCCCCCCCCCCCCCCCCCCCCCCCCCCCCCCCCCCCCCCCCCCCCCCCCCCCCCCCCCCCCCCCCCCCCCCCCCCCCCCCCCCCCCCCCCCCCCCCCCCCCCCCCCCCCCCCCCCCCCCCCCCCCCCCCCCCCCCCCCCCCCCCCCCCCCCCCCCCCCCCCCCCCCCCCCCCCCCCCCCCCCCCCCCCCCCCCCCCCCCCCCCCCCCCCCCCCCCCCCCCCCCCCCCCCCCCCCCCCCCCCCCCCCCCCCCCCCCCCCCCCCCCCCCCCCCCCCCCCCCCCCCCCCCCCCCCCCCCCCCCCCCCCCCCCCCCCCCCCCCCCCCCCCCCCCCCCCCCCCCCCCCCCCCCCCCCCCCCCCCCCCCCCCCCCCCCCCCCCCCCCCCCCCCCCCCCCCCCCCCCCCCCCCCCCCCCCCCCCCCCCCCCCCCCCCCCCCCCCCCCCCCCCCCCCCCCCCCCCCCCCCCCCCCCCCCCCCCCCCCCCCCCCCCCCCCCCCCCCCCCCCCCCCCCCCCCCCCCCCCCCCCCCCCCCCCCCCCCCCCCCCCCCCCCCCCCCCCCCCCCCCCCCCCCCCCCCCCCCCCCCCCCCCCCCCCCCCCCCCCCCCCCCCCCCCCCCCCCCCCCCCCCCCCCCCCCCCCCCCCCCCCCCCCCCCCCCCCCCCCCCCCCCCCCCCCCCCCCCCCCCCCCCCCCCCCCCCCCCCCCCCCCCCCCCCCCCCCCCCCCCCCCCCCCCCCCCCCCCCCCCCCCCCCCCCCCCCCCCCCCCCCCCCCCCCCCCCCCCCCCCCCCCCCCCCCCCCCCCCCCCCCCCCCCCCCCCCCCCCCCCCCCCCCCCCCCCCCCCCCCCCCCCCCCCCCCCCCCCCCCCCCCCCCCCCCCCCCCCCCCCCCCCCCCCCCCCCCCCCCCCCCCCCCCCCCCCCCCCCCCCCCCCCCCCCCCCCCCCCCCCCCCCCCCCCCCCCCCCCCCCCCCCCCCCCCCCCCCCCCCCCCCCCCCCCCCCCCCCCCCCCCCCCCCCCCCCCCCCCCCCCCCCCCCCCCCCCCCCCCCCCCCCCCCCCCCCCCCCCCCCCCCCCCCCCCCCCCCCCCCCCCCCCCCCCCCCCCCCCCCCCCCCCCCCCCCCCCCCCCCCCCCCCCCCCCCCCCCCCCCCCCCCCCCCCCCCCCCCCCCCCCCCCCCCCCCCCCCCCCCCCCCCCCCCCCCCCCCCCCCCCCCCCCCCCCCCCCCCCCCCCCCCCCCCCCCCCCCCCCCCCCCCCCCCCCCCCCCCCCCCCCCCCCCCCCCCCCCCCCCCCCCCCCCCCCCCCCCCCCCCCCCCCCCCCCCCCCCCCCCCCCCCCCCCCCCCCCCCCCCCCCCCCCCCCCCCCCCCCCCCCCCCCCCCCCCCCCCCCCCCCCCCCCCCCCCCCCCCCCCCCCCCCCCCCCCCCCCCCCCCCCCCCCCCCCCCCCCCCCCCCCCCCCCCCCCCCCCCCCCCCCCCCCCCCCCCCCCCCCCCCCCCCCCCCCCCCCCCCCCCCCCCCCCCCCCCCCCCCCCCCCCCCCCCCCCCCCCCCCCCCCCCCCCCCCCCCCCCCCCCCCCCCCCCCCCCCCCCCCCCCCCCCCCCCCCCCCCCCCCCCCCCCCCCCCCCCCCCCCCCCCCCCCCCCCCCCCCCCCCCCCCCCCCCCCCCCCCCCCCCCCCCCCCCCCCCCCCCCCCCCCCCCCCCCCCCCCCCCCCCCCCCCCCCCCCCCCCCCCCCCCCCCCCCCCCCCCCCCCCCCCCCCCCCCCCCCCCCCCCCCCCCCCCCCCCCCCCCCCCCCCCCCCCCCCCCCCCCCCCCCCCCCCCCCCCCCCCCCCCCCCCCCCCCCCCCCCCCCCCCCCCCCCCCCCCCCCCCCCCCCCCCCCCCCCCCCCCCCCCCCCCCCCCCCCCCCCCCCCCCCCCCCCCCCCCCCCCCCCCCCCCCCCCCCCCCCCCCCCCCCCCCCCCCCCCCCCCCCCCCCCCCCCCCCCCCCCCCCCCCCCTGAACCAGTGAGTCCTTCTCATGCTCCTTGCTGCCCCTGATCTTGTATTGGCCTTGGATGTCGACAAGATTCTGGCAGGCGATGCCCGAATTCTCGAGCACCTTTACATCGTTGGTGATGTCCACCGTAGCGAACATGTAGTGGAGGCTGTTGACAACCTGGTGAAACGCTCGCAAGGCCTTGTGGCCAGGCAGTAGTGGTAGACGAGGACGTGGTGGCGCACGCACATCTGGGCGATGGCGACCTTGGGACGAGACCCGGCACAAGCGCGGGTGTACTCGAGGTCAAACCCAACCACCTTGTACTTCTCCTCGGCAAGCAACAGCTCCACGATGTGGATGGAGTGCTCCGCCCAGACCGGGTCATTGGTGTACACCACCGAGGGTCCATGAACCTTCTGTGGGTGTCCACCACGGCATGCATGGTGAAGTGCTGCTCGTCGTCGGCAGCCGCTTGGAGCGCCATTGGAGCCGCGCAGGATACCCTCTAAGAATTTCTCGTGGTGGGTGCGCTTCTTGCAATGGTGGGGCGCGATCGAAAGGTTGAAGAGACACAAGGGTAGGTTAAATGGCCGATGTAATAAATGGGGGCCGGCCGGACTGTAATCGTCACGTCTTGTCACGGCGTTCATAGCGGAGGATTCCAGAATCCAGTGCACGCTTGACAACACCGCACCCCAGGCGTGGGCTCGAAGAGGCGCCAAATGTATCATCGGTGAGCCTGTTCCCGCGCTACCGCGCTGTTTATCGTGCAAGCTTCCCGCCCGGCTAGTTTGGCCACGCGTCGGCTAGAAGAGGGACAAATCGTGGGTGTTTATTGGCAAAAAGCTTTGTAAAAACGAAGTGTGTGGAATGACTTCGGTCATACCCCCCCCCCCCCCCCCCCCCCCCCCCCCCCCCCCCCCCCCCCCCCCCCCCCCCCCCCCCCCCCCCCCCCCCCCCCCCCCCCCCCCCCCCCCCCCCCCCCCCCCCCCCCCCCCCCCCCCCCCCCCCCCCCCCCCCCCCCCCCCCCCCCCCCCCCCCCCCCCCCCCCCCCCCCCCCCCCCCCCCCCCCCCCCCCCCCCCCCCCCCCCCCCCCCCCCCCCCCCCCCCCCCCCCCCCCCCCCCCCCCCCCCCCCCCCCCCCCCCCCCCCCCCCCCCCCCCCCCCCCCCCCCCCCCCCCCCCCCCCCCCCCCCCCCCCCCCCCCCCCCCCCCCCCCCCCCCCCCCCCCCCCCCCCCCCCCCCCCCCCCCCCCCCCCCCCCCCCCCCCCCCCCCCCCCCCCCCCCCCCCCCCCCCCCCCCCCCCCCCCCCCCCCCCCCCCCCCCCCCCCCCCCCCCCCCCCCCCCCCCCCCCCCCCCCCCCCCCCCCCCCCCCCCCCCCCCCCCCCCCCCCCCCCCCCCCCCCCCCCCCCCCCCCCCCCCCCCCCCCCCCCCCCCCCCCCCCCCCCCCCCCCCCCCCCCCCCCCCCCCCCCCCCCCCCCCCCCCCCCCCCCCCCCCCCCCCCCCCCCCCCCCCCCCCCCCCCCCCCCCCCCCCCCCCCCCCCCCCCCCCCCCCCCCCCCCCCCCCCCCCCCCCCCCCCCCCCCCCCCCCCCCCCCCCCCCCCCCCCCCCCCCCCCCCCCCCCCCCCCCCCCCCCCCCCCCCCCCCCCCCCCCCCCCCCCCCCCCCCCCCCCCCCCCCCCCCCCCCCCCCCCCCCCCCCCCCCCCCCCCCCCCCCCCCCCCCCCCCCCCCCCCCCCCCCCCCCCCCCCCCCCCCCCCCCCCCCCCCCCCCCCCCCCCCCCCCCCCCCCCCCCCCCCCCCCCCCCCCCCCCCCCCCCCCCCCCCCCCCCCCCCCCCCCCCCCCCCCCCCCCCCCCCCCCCCCCCCCCCCCCCCCCCCCCCCCCCCCCCCCCCCCCCCCCCCCCCCCCCCCCCCCCCCCCCCCCCCCCCCCCCCCCCCCCCCCCCCCCCCCCCCCCCCCCCCCCCCCCCCCCCCCCCCCCCCCCCCCCCCCCCCCCCCCCCCCCCCCCCCCCCCCCCCCCCCCCCCCCCCCCCCCCCCCCCCCCCCCCCCCCCCCCCCCCCCCCCCCCCCCCCCCCCCCCCCCCCCCCCCCCCCCCCCCCCCCCCCCCCCCCCCCCCCCCCCCCCCCCCCCCCCCCCCCCCCCCCCCCCCCCCCCCCCCCCCCCCCCCCCCCCCCCCCCCCCCCCCCCCCCCCCCCCCCCCCCCCCCCCCCCCCCCCCCCCCCCCCCCCCCCCCCCCCCCCCCCCCCCCCCCCCCCCCCCCCCCCCCCCCCCCCCCCCCCCCCCCCCCCCCCCCCCCCCCCCCCCCCCCCCCCCCCCCCCCCCCCCCCCCCCCCCCCCCCCCCCCCCCCCCCCCCCCCCCCCCCCCCCCCCCCCCCCCCCCCCCCCCCCCCCCCCCCCCCCCCCCCCCCCCCCCCCCCCCCCCCCCCCCCCCCCCCCCCCCCCCCCCCCCCCCCCCCCCCCCCCCCCCCCCCCCCCCCCCCCCCCCCCCCCCCCCCCCCCCCCCCCCCCCCCCCCCCCCCCCCCCCCCCCCCCCCCCCCCCCCCCCCCCCCCCCCCCCCCCCCCCCCCCCCCCCCCCCCCCCCCCCCCCCCCCCCCCCCCCCCCCCCCCCCCCCCCCCCCCCCCCCCCCCCCCCCCCCCCCCCCCCCCCCCCCCCCCCCCCCCCCCCCCCCCCCCCCCCCCCCCCCCCCCCCCCCCCCCCCCCCCCCCCCCCCCCCCCCCCCCCCCCCCCCCCCCCCCCCCCCCCCCCCCCCCCCCCCCCCCCCCCCCCCCCCCCCCCCCCCCCCCCCCCCCCCCCCCCCCCCCCCCCCCCCCCCCCCCCCCCCCCCCCCCCCCCCCCCCCCCCCCCCCCCCCCCCCCCCCCCCCCCCCCCCCCCCCCCCCCCCCCCCCCCCCCCCCCCCCCCCCCCCCCCCCCCCCCCCCCCCCCCCCCCCCCCCCCCCCCCCCCCCCCCCCCCCCCCCCCCCCCCCCCCCCCCCCCCCCCCCCCCCCCCCCCCCCCCCCCCCCCCCCCCCCCCCCCCCCCCCCCCCCCCCCCCCCCCCCCCCCCCCCCCCCCCCCCCCCCCCCCCCCCCCCCCCCCCCCCCCCCCCCCCCCCCCCCCCCCCCCCCCCCCCCCCCCCCCCCCCCCCCCCCCCCCCCCCCCCCCCCCCCCCCCCCCCCCCCCCCCCCCCCCCCCCCCCCCCCCCCCCCCCCCCCCCCCCCCCCCCCCCCCCCCCCCCCCCCCCCCCCCCCCCCCCCCCCCCCCCCCCCCCCCCCCCCCCCCCCCCCCCCCCCCCCCCCCCCCCCCCCCCCCCCCCCCCCCCCCCCCCCCCCCCCCCCCCCCCCCCCCCCCCCCCCCCCCCCCCCCCCCCCCCCCCCCCCCCCCCCCCCCCCCCCCCCCCCCCCCCCCCCCCCCCCCCCCCCCCCCCCCCCCCCCCCCCCCCCCCCCCCCCCCCCCCCCCCCCCCCCCCCCCCCCCCCCCCCCCCCCCCCCCCCCCCCCCCCCCCCCCCCCCCCCCCCCCCCCCCCCCCCCCCCCCCCCCCCCCCCCCCCCCCCCCCCCCCCCCCCCCCCCCCCCCCCCCCCCCCCCCCCCCCCCCCCCCCCCCCCCCCCCCCCCCCCCCCCCCCCCCCCCCCCCCCCCCCCCCCCCCCCCCCCCCCCCCCCCCCCCCCCCCCCCCCCCCCCCCCCCCCCCCCCCCCCCCCCCCCCCCCCCCCCCCCCCCCCCCCCCCCCCCCCCCCCCCCCCCCCCCCCCCCCCCCCCCCCCCCCCCCCCCCCCCCCCCCCCCCCCCCCCCCCCCCCCCCCCCCCCCCCCCCCCCCCCCCCCCCCCCCCCCCCCCCCCCCCCCCCCCCCCCCCCCCCCCCCCCCCCCCCCCCCCCCCCCCCCCCCCCCCCCCCCCCCCCCCCCCCCCCCCCCCCCCCCCCCCCCCCCCCCCCCCCCCCCCCCCCCCCCCCCCCCCCCCCCCCCCCCCCCCCCCCCCCCCCCCCCCCCCCCCCCCCCCCCCCCCCCCCCCCCCCCCCCCCCCCCCCCCCCCCCCCCCCCCCCCCCCCCCCCCCCCCCCCCCCCCCCCCCCCCCCCCCCCCCCCCCCCCCCCCCCCCCCCCCCCCCCCCCCCCCCCCCCCCCCCCCCCCCCCCCCCCCCCCCCCCCCCCCCCCCCCCCCCCCCCCCCCCCCCCCCCCCCCCCCCCCCCCCCCCCCCCCCCCCCCCCCCCCCCCCCCCCCCCCCCCCCCCCCCCCCCCCCCCCCCCCCCCCCCCCCCCCCCCCCCCCCCCCCCCCCCCCCCCCCCCCCCCCCCCCCCCCCCCCCCCCCCCCCCCCCCCCCCCCCCCCCCCCCCCCCCCCCCCCCCCCCCCCCCCCCCCCCCCCCCCCCCCCCCCCCCCCCCCCCCCCCCCCCCCCCCCCCCCCCCCCCCCCCCCCCCCCCCCCCCCCCCCCCCCCCCCCCCCCCCCCCCCCCCCCCCCCCCCCCCCCCCCCCCCCCCCCCCCCCCCCCCCCCCCCCCCCCCCCCCCCCCCCCCCCCCCCCCCCCCCCCCCCCCCCCCCCCCCCCCCCCCCCCCCCCCCCCCCCCCCCCCCCCCCCCCCCCCCCCCCCCCCCCCCCCCCCCCCCCCCCCCCCCCCCCCCCCCCCCCCCCCCCCCCCCCCCCCCCCCCCCCCCCCCCCCCCCCCCCCCCCCCCCCCCCCCCCCCCCCCCCCCCCCCCCCCCCCCCCCCCCCCCCCCCCCCCCCCCCCCCCCCCCCCCCCCCCCCCCCCCCCCCCCCCCCCCCCCCCCCCCCCCCCCCCCCCCCCCCCCCCCCCCCCCCCCCCCCCCCCCCCCCCCCCCCCCCCCCCCCCCCCCCCCCCCCCCCCCCCCCCCCCCCCCCCCCCCCCCCCCCCCCCCCCCCCCCCCCCCCCCCCCCCCCCCCCCCCCCCCCCCCCCCCCCCCCCCCCCCCCCCCCCCCCCCCCCCCCCCCCCCCCCCCCCCCCCCCCCCCCCCCCCCCCCCCCCCCCCCCCCCCCCCCCCCCCCCCCCCCCCCCCCCCCCCCCCCCCCCCCCCCCCCCCCCCCCCCCCCCCCCCCCCCCCCCCCCCCCCCCCCCCCCCCCCCCCCCCCCCCCCCCCCCCCCCCCCCCCCCCCCCCCCCCCCCCCCCCCCCCCCCCCCCCCCCCCCCCCCCCCCCCCCCCCCCCCCCCCCCCCCCCCCCCCCCCCCCCCCCCCCCCCCCCCCCCCCCCCCCCCCCCCCCCCCCCCCCCCCCCCCCCCCCCCCCCCCCCCCCCCCCCCCCCCCCCCCCCCCCCCCCCCCCCCCCCCCCCCCCCCCCCCCCCCCCCCCCCCCCCCCCCCCCCCCCCCCCCCCCCCCCCCCCCCCCCCCCCCCCCCCCCCCCCCCCCCCCCCCCCCCCCCCCCCCCCCCCCCCCCCCCCCCCCCCCCCCCCCCCCCCCCCCCCCCCCCCCCCCCCCCCCCCCCCCCCCCCCCCCCCCCCCCCCCCCCCCCCCCCCCCCCCCCCCCCCCCCCCCCCCCCCCCCCCCCCCCCCCCCCCCCCCCCCCCCCCCCCCCCCCCCCCCCCCCCCCCCCCCCCCCCCCCCCCCCCCCCCCCCCCCCCCCCCCCCCCCCCCCCCCCCCCCCCCCCCCCCCCCCCCCCCCCCCCCCCCCCCCCCCCCCCCCCCCCCCCCCCCCCCCCCCCCCCCCCCCCCCCCCCCCCCCCCCCCCCCCCCCCCCCCCCCCCCCCCCCCCCCCCCCCCCCCCCCCCCCCCCCCCCCCCCCCCCCCCCCCCCCCCCCCCCCCCCCCCCCCCCCCCCCCCCCCCCCCCCCCCCCCCCCCCCCCCCCCCCCCCCCCCCCCCCCCCCCCCCCCCCCCCCCCCCCCCCCCCCCCCCCCCCCCCCCCCCCCCCCCCCCCCCCCCCCCCCCCCCCCCCCCCCCCCCCCCCCCCCCCCCCCCCCCCCCCCCCCCCCCCCCCCCCCCCCCCCCCCCCCCCCCCCCCCCCCCCCCCCCCCCCCCCCCCCCCCCCCCCCCCCCCCCCCCCCCCCCCCCCCCCCCCCCCCCCCCCCCCCCCCCCCCCCCCCCCCCCCCCCCCCCCCCCCCCCCCCCCCCCCCCCCCCCCCCCCCCCCCCCCCCCCCCCCCCCCCCCCCCCCCCCCCCCCCCCCCCCCCCCCCCCCCCCCCCCCCCCCCCCCCCCCCCCCCCCCCCCCCCCCCCCCCCCCCCCCCCCCCCCCCCCCCCCCCCCCCCCCCCCCCCCCCCCCCCCCCCCCCCCCCCCCCCCCCCCCCCCCCCCCCCCCCCCCCCCCCCCCCCCCCCCCCCCCCCCCCCCCCCCCCCCCCCCCCCCCCCCCCCCCCCCCCCCCCCCCCCCCCCCCCCCCCCCCCCCCCCCCCCCCCCCCCCCCCCCCCCCCCCCCCCCCCCCCCCCCCCCCCCCCCCCCCCCCCCCCCCCCCCCCCCCCCCCCCCCCCCCCCCCCCCCCCCCCCCCCCCCCCCCCCCCCCCCCCCCCCCCCCCTGAGTGACTTGTTATTTAGAATCTCAAATGATGTTAGAGGTGTTGGAAAACATTCTTCTATGGTACAAACCCAGTTAGAACAAGTTGCTAAATCACAAAGAGAATTGCTTGATGAAATGAATAACAACATACATGAGTTTGCTATTAGAGTTGCAACTAGAGGAGGTAAAATGACTCAGAACCACTTTATCCTGAGGGACACCCAAAAAGAATTGAACATGATTCACAAAGGAATAACACAACTGCACCTAGACCTTCTAAAAAGAAGAAGAAAAAGAAAAATGGTAGGACTTTGCATGCTTCTAATGAACCTGAAGTAGAAAAACCTCCTGATAATGATAGTGATGTTTCTATTTCTGATGCTGAAACTCAACTTAATAATGATAATGAAAAAGATAATGCTGATGTTTATGAAGATACACAACCAAACAATGAAAAAGTACCAGATAATGATGTTGAGATAGAACCTGTAGTTGATCTTGATAACCCACAACCTAAGAATAGACGATATGATAAAAGAGACTTCAATGCTAGGAAACACGGTAAAGAAAGAGAACCGTGGGTTCAAAAACCTATGGCTTTTCCACCCAAGTCAACTAAAAAGAAAGATGATGAAGAATTTGAACGCTTTGCTGAAATGCTGTGGCCAGTCTTTTTGCATACTCGCTCGACTGATATCTTGAAAATGCCCCCCCCCCCCCCCCCCCCCCCCCCCCCCCCCCCCCCCCCCCCCCCCCCCCCCCCCCCCCCCCCCCCCCCCCCCCCCCCCCCCCCCCCCCCCCCCCCCCCCCCCCCCCCCCCCCCCCCCCCCCCCCCCCCCCCCCCCCCCCCCCCCCCCCCCCCCCCCCCCCCCCCCCCCCCCCCCCCCCCCCCCCCCCCCCCCCCCCCCCCCCCCCCCCCCCCCCCCCCCCCGTTATGCCTTCATCTTTATATAAAATACTTGATTTGAATAAACTCACACCTACTGAAATATCTTTGCAAATGGCTGACAAATCTACTGCCATACCTATCAGTATTTGTGAGGATGTGCCTGTTGTTACTATTTTGATTGACTTTGTTATACTTGAGATTCCCGAGGACGACAACATATCGATTATCCTTGGTAGACCCTTCTTGACTGCAGGGGCTGTTATTGATTGCAATAAAAGCAAGGTCACTTTTCATATTAATGGTAATGAGCATACGGTGCACTTTTTGAAGAAACAATTCCAGGTGAATGGTATTAACATTATTGAAAAGTCTCCAACAATCATTATTAAAAGTTTTCAACTACCTCTACCTACTGTCAAAAATAAATATGAAAAGCTTATTGTTGGGGACATTCATATCCCCGTCTAGATAACTTAGTGATTTACGAAAGCTCTTCGGTTTCATGCTAATCGAAAGTGGTTGTTAATAAGATACGATCAACCTTATTAATGGATCATTTTTGAGAGGTATGAAGTTGATGAATTTAGTAAGCACTACCTTCTATCCCTACTTTTTGTTTTCTGTTTTTATTAGTTAAACAAAATAAAATGCCATGTTTGTCTGTTTTCTGAATTTATTGTGGAATAAATAATGACCCAAAAATAAAAGTTCTCAGAATGCCCTGAAAATTTAATACGATTTTTCTGAATATTTAAGAATTTTTGGTGCCAATAACATCACAGGGAGGTGCACCAGGTGGGTACAACCCACCTGGGCACGCCAGGACCCCCAGGCGCGCTGTGGTGAGTTGTGGTCCCCACATGGGTGGATACACCTGCACCTGCTTTGTTTGATCCTTTTGCCATGGGCAGATACAGGATTATGCCCGAGGGCATCGTCACCTACCAGAACAACCTAGTTGCAGCAGATGAGGAGCCTCAGCAGTGGGATCCGCAGGGGCCTGCTCCTAAGCAGTTTGACATGGGACCTCATGGTTTCTTCGACTACAGACTCACTACCAAGTTAGGCCAAAAACCTAAGCTTGGGGGAGTACGTATTTCCACCGACATTACATTCATGTTCACACATTTCATTTGTCGGTATCCACACTTTTTCATTGTATTACCCATGTTAAATTTATTTTCTCTCTTTCTTCTTGTGTGTTTGAAAAACTTTGAGAAAATCCAAAAATATTTCCTGCTTCTTTTTT